>JAQQSV010016504.1:0-11823 GCA_028646515.1 Pseudochirops corinnae | reverse complement strand
AAGAATTCACTGATCACCTCTTGAAAAAGATCCCAAAAAGAAAACTCCTAGGAATATTGTAGCCAAATTCCAGAGTTCCCAGGTCAAGAAGAAAATATTACAAGCAGCCAGGAAGAAACAATTTGAGTATTGTGGAAACACAATCAGGATAACACAAGACCTAGCAGCTTCTACATTAAGGGATTGAAGGGCTTGGAATATGATATTCTGGAGGTCAAAGGAGCTAAGATTAAAACCAAGAATCATCTACCCAGCAAAATTGAGTATAATATTTCAGAGGAAAATATGATCATTCAATGAGGTAGAGGACTTTCAAGCATTCTTGATGAAAAAACCAGAGCTGAATGAATAGTTTGACATTCAAATACAAGAAGTATGAGAAGGTAAACAGGGAAAAGAAATCATAAGGAACTTATTAAAGTTGAATTATTTACATTCCTACATGGAAAAAAAAATAATTGTAACTCATATGACTTTTCTCAGTATGAGGAGAGTTGAAGGGAATATATATGTATATATATATACATATATATGCATACATATATATATATGTATAGGAGGGTGTATATGTATATAAATATGTATGTGAGTGGGGCATATGTATGTTCATGTATATATAGACAGAGGGCACAGGATGAGTTGAATGTGAAGGGATGATATCTAAAAAATAAAATTAAGAGGTGAGAGAGGAATTTATTGGGAGAAGGAGAAAGGGAGAGATAGATTAGGGTAAATTTTCTCATATAAAAGAGGCAAGAGAAAACTGTTACAATGGAGGGGAAGAGCAGGAAGGTGGAAAGGAATGGGACAACATACACACTCAATTGCATATCTTACCTTACAGGAAAATAGGGAGGAAGGGGATAAAAGGGAGAATGATAGAAAGGAGAGCAGATTGAGGGAGAGGGTAGTTAGAAGCAAGTATTTTTTTAATAGGGACAGGGTCAAAGGAGAAAAGAGAATAAGTGGGTGCAGGATAGTATGGAGGGAAATATAGCTAGTCTTTCACAATGTAACTACTATGGAAATGATTTGGGTAACTACACATGTACAACCTATATTGAATTGCTTATCTTCCCAATGGGGACAGGTAAGGAGGGAAGAAGGAAAACTGGAACTCAAAGTTTTAAAAACAAATGTTTAAAAAAATTATTTTTAAATGCAACTGGGAAATAAGATATATAGGCACTGGGGTATAGAAAGCCATTTTGCCCTACTTGAAAGTTAAGGGGGGTGATGGGGAAGGATATAAGAGAGAACAAATTGGGAGAAAGGGTATTCAGTAGGCTTACTATTTTTGGATGGGGTAGGGGAAAGACGGGAGAAAAAATTGTAACTTAAAATCTTGTGGAAATGAATGTTAAAAACTAAAACTAAATAAATATTTAAAAATAAAGAAAATTCAAAAAAAAGAAAGTTAGGTTGAGATCTCTCCCCTTGTATCAGGTAAATTTTTCAAAAATAAAGGCTAAGAATAAAGGGCACTAGTTTGATGGGAAGATCTTGCTCTCCTTCTTCCTACCTATAACATGGCAGACCCCAAAACCAAGATTTAAAGAAAACAGAACTGGGGAGGATGCTACCAGTCCTGTAAGCCCCTTCTCTCTTCTTAAGCTGTGTCTCTTCTGGAATCTTCATCTGAACCTGGAGAGGGACAAAGGGAGGATTTGAGAAGTTACTTGGAGCTGAGAGACTGGAATTATGTGCAAAGGTAGTTGTTACCAGGAACAAGGGCCAAGATCCTGGGAATGGGGTTTTGTGGACTGATTGGGAACAAGGAGAGTTGGTGTAGATGATGTGTTACTGAAACCCCCAGAACTAGCTCTCTAAGATGGTAGTTATGTTATTTCCCTTCTTACTGTAGGCTCTCTCATTGGAGTCTGAAGCCTTCTCCTTTGGTCAAAGAGAAAGTCTGTTTATCTTTCTTTGTTTACAAATGTATATTTCATTCTTATAAACAGTGTGAACCACAGTCATTTTCTACTCTGAGGGTTCTTAGTGAAAATTAGGTTTGCTCTCAGATCTACGGACAAAGGAAGAATTTATGACCAAACAAGAGATCAAGAATATTATGAAATGCAAAATGGATAATTTTGATTACATTGAGTTGAAAAGTTTTTTACACAAACAAAGCTAATAAAACCAAGATTAGAAGAGAAACAGAAAACTGGAAAACATTTTTTTAGCCATTGTCTCTGTTAAAAGCCTTATTTCTAGAATATATAGAGAATTGAGTCAAATCTATAAGAATATAAATCATTTCCAAATTGAGGAATGATCAAAAGATATCAACAGGCAGTTTTCAGTTCATAGGAAGAAATTAAAGCTATCTATAGTCATATGATCAAATGCTCTAAATCACTCTTGATTACAGAAATGCAAATCAAAACAATTCTGAGGTACCACATTAAGCCTCTCAGATTTGCTGACATGACAAAACAGGAAAAATGATAAATGTCGGAGGAGATGTGGGAAAATTGGAACACTAATGTGTTGCTGGTAGAGTTGTGAACTGATCCAACCATTCTGGAGAGCAGTTTGAAACTATGCCCAAGGGGCAATAAAACTATACCCTCTAATCCAGTAATGTGACTTCTAGATCTGTATCCCAGACAGATCATAAAAAAAGGGCAAAGGACCTACATGTACAAAAATATTTAGAGTGACTCTTTGTGGTGGAAAACAATTTGAAATTGAGGGGATGCCCATCAGCTGGGGAATGGCTGAACAAGTTGTGTGTGGTATGTGAATGCAATGGAATACTATCGTTCCATAAGAAATGATGAGTAGACAGACAGAAAAACCTGGAAAGACTTACATGAACTGATGCTGAGTGAAGTGAGCAGAACCAGGAGAACACTGTACACCGTAAAAGTAATATTGTGCAATTACAGTCTTTGTTAGACTTAGCTCCTCTGAGCAATGCAATGATCTAAGACAGTTCCAAAAGACTTATGATGGAAAATGCTATCTACTTCCAGAGAAAGAATGGAGTCAGAATGCAGATTGAAGAATACAATTTTCTCTTTCTTTTGTTGATTTTTTTTTCTTTTTTACTTTCTTATGGATTTTCCCTTTTGTTCTGGTTTTTCTTTCACAACATGACTAATGTGGAAATACATTTAATATGATCATATGTGCATATCAGATTGTATGCCATCTTGGGGAAGGGGGCATGGAGGGAGAGGAAAGTTTTAGAACTCAAAATCTTTTAAAAGTAAATATTGAAAACTAAAAATAAATAAATTTTAAAAAGAAAAAAGAAAAAAATGAGGTTTAGAGATCACTGCTGAGGGTGCAGCATTCCTATAGAAGAAAGAGAAATAGATTTAATATTGAGGTGTTTTGCTAGACTTTCTCTCCATCTGGGAGCTCCAAACAAAAACAAAAATAAAAATTAGCATTTTAGATTTTTTCCTTTTTGTAAATTTCTCATAGCAGAGAGAGAATATTTATACTAGGCAATGCATCTAGACAATGAGTTAGTAGTAGTATGGGGCAAATAGGAGTGGTTGAACATCCTTGCTTATCGTACTGTTCTATCACTACTACATAGATAATAGATGGGTGAATAGAAATGTAAGTTGTTAATGGTCTCTCAGTTATTTCATTCTGGTATTAATAAAGTTCAAGATTTGTTTTGTCTTTGGTATCATGGCCTCTTTTAGAAATCTAGTGTATCAGTTCCTCAATACCTAGCAAGCATCTACTGTTTGTACAATCTGTTTTCTTTAGTACTATTTCTATTTCCTCTATAAATACACCCAGAACACTGATGTTAGGGTCCAATGTTTGGAGAAAACTGTCATAATGGTTTTTTGCAAATCTTTTCCATTTTTCTTCTGTTTGTAATCACTCTTCCATTTTCGTTCTTGAATCTCCTTGGGATGGCTTTGCTTAGTTAGATATCTTTCCAAGCTTTCATTATGCACTATTCTTCTTCACATAATTTTATTAAAATGTTTACATTCCAACTAAGTTTGCCTTTGGAAGCCATCTTTCTCTTTTTGACAAGTAAGTCAGATATTTGTTGACTAAAGTGCTTTCTGGACTCCATATGTTATCTTGTTGTGGCAATTGATATAAATTGATTGTTTATACTTCTGGATAAATTATTAGCCGCTGTGAATGCCATTTGTGTTGTCCATAGGTACATGTACAATTTTATTAACCGAATTGGGCTTCCCACATATTTTCATATATATCTTGCCTATTTCGTCTATCAAAACAACCACGGCAACAATGGATTTTTGACTTAAAAGCCCTAAGATAAATTAATTTTTAGCAACTGGAAGGGCATTTTAAGTAATACATATCTTCTTTGTGGAAAACATCTTGTTGTAAAAGAGTCTTTATTGAAGCATTTTGCTCTGCTAAATCAAAGCATCAGAGGTAGGAGAATTCAAGCACTCTGCAATCATGGCAATGAAGTCACAATAGCCAGTGCTTTAAAAGAAGGTGAGCAATGCCAGCCCATCCACCTAAACTCAAGTTTTCTAAGAACCAACAGATGGTTCCTATAAACTGCATGTTATAGCCTCGGTAAACCTATCCATCTCAACTCAACGAAGTCAGTGTAGCTAATTGCTTTCTTGTTTAGTGGTTATGCTGTGAGAATATTTGACAATGCAATTTTGTTGTTGTTCAGTCATTCAGTCATGCCTAATTCTATGTGACTCCCATGGACCAAAGATACTTTGACAAAGATACTGGAGTTGTTTGCCACTTCCTTCTTCAGTGTGTCTGTGTCCCTATTTTACAGGTGAGGAACTGAAGGATATAGGGTTTAAATGACTTGCCCAGGGTCACACAGCTAGTAAATTGTCTAAAGCTGGATTTGAATTCTTCCTGATTCCAGGCCCATTGTTCTTTCTACTGTACCACCCAACTGTGTCCAAGACCATAGCCTCCCCCCCCCCCCAGAAAAAAGCATATTGCCCCTGGAGGTATCCATAATCCTATCCTTTCTTTCCTTGTGATGTGATTGTGTTTTATCCCAGACCAGGCAAGGTTTCTGGTTCATAATAGAATTTTGTCCCCTATGCTATTACAAGAAAAGAGTCCTATTTTGAGGTCCTAATTGTCTAGGGCACTTGTTGGGATGGGACTGAAAACCTCATGGAAGAGCTCAATGAGATGAGGATGAGAAAACGACTGCTTTGGTATCATAGTGATGCTATCACGACCAGTTTTATAGGAAACTTCATTTTTATTGCTACATCTGTGCCAAACTAGGTATACTCTCTTATCTGATTTAGACAAATTGGCATAGCAAATAGAGAATTGCCCTTGAAGTAGAGAAAAACTGAGTTTGATTGCTATCTGACAAATACTTCTGTGTGACTTCGGGCAGGTCACTTAATCACTCAGTGCCCACAGACAATTTTTAAGCTAAATTGCAGAAAATGTATAGATCTGTATTGGTAGGGTTAGTTTCCTGATTTCAGGAATTCTCTATCAGCCTCTATCCCTTCCATATTATTTTATTTTAGTTGGCAAAAGCAATGTGAAGAATGGGAAATAATTATCCACATCTCTTAGGAGATATAATGGAAATTTATTCTAGCATACTATTTATTCCTGAGCAGGATTGTATTTAAGATATACCTTTCATGAATGCCAACCAAGGGGAATATTTATGCCCTTGGGCAAATAGTAAAAGTAAGTAGCAAAGGGACCATAACCATAAAACAGTTTTATTTTTGAGACGATCCCCAAGAACAAATCTTGATGGTTGCATTATACTAGGGTCCTACTGTAATTCGTACTAATTTTTTATTAGATTAAAACTTAACGTGTAATGGAAAGATCTCCAAATTTGGTGTCAGGAGACCTGTATCCTAGTTCTGACTCCCCTAATAGCTAGTTGTATGACTCTAGGTAAGTCACTTCAATACTCTGGGCCATGTGTTCTCTCACTATTAAAAATGGGGTATTACTAGATCATCTTTAAGGTTTCTTCCAAGCTTTGATGGTCACAATGTTCTTACTTAGTTAATATAAAAATATAACTGCTACTTCTCTTAAGTCTCTGTTTATTAGTTTGTTGACCACCCAATAAGTATTTATTAGCCACCTACTGTGTGCCAAGCTAGGTGCTAGGGATACAAAGGGAATTGAAACAGTTTCTGCCCTCAAGGAGCTTATATTCTTTTGAGGTCATCATTATCATTTCATCTCCTAATTATGAGTGTCTCCCAAAGCTCTGTCCTGGGTCTTCTTCTTTTGTGTACACTTTCTCAGTGATCTTGTCTGCTTCTATGGGTTGGATTTTCACCTCTATGCATGCAACTCCCAACTTTATAATTCAAATCCATTAAACTTCTCTCCTACTCTCTTGCCTCATCAACTGTGACTGCTGGGAATCTCACCCTAGATGTCCCTAATAAATCCTTAACACATCCTCAAATTCAATATGTCCAAAATTTATCTTTCTTCCCCCCTCTTAGTTCTGACCCTCCTTTCGATTGTTGTTGTTGTTGTTTTGTTTCTGTTGATGGCACCACCATGCTCCCAGTCACTAAGGCTCAAATTTTGAGAACATCTTTGACTCTTCCTCACCTCCCACACTCAGGCAGTGACCAGTCCTGCAGTTTCTATGCCAACAATATTGCTAGCTTCTGTCTCCTTACCTTTGTATTCACTGTTACCATCTTGGCTCATCACCCCTTGTTTGAGCCAGCATAATAGCTTCCTAACTGATGTATCTCTGCTTTTGGTCTCTTTTCAAATCGATTCCTCAAACCACTGCCAATAAAACTTTTCCTAATACACAATTCTGACCATTTTACTCCCCTGCTCAAAAAATCTTCAGGATTTTCTGTTACCTCTTGGATAAAATAGAGTCTTCTGTGTGGTATAGTTGGTTTCAGAATTGGTAAGACTTTGGTTCAAGGTCTGCCTCTGACATACTGACTGTATGACTCTGGGTAAATCATTTAACCTCTGTCTTTTCTGGTAGCATGTAAGCTCCTTGAAGGGAAAGATTATTTTTTCTCTTCTTTTCTTTTTGGCATTGGTATGCATAATTTTTAGGCAGGAGTGATTAATAATGCTGCATGATTTGTTGACTGATAGAATCTCCTTGAGGACAGAATTTTTTTTTTCATTTTTGTATCCCCAGACCATAGAACTGTTCCCTGCATGTAGGAAGAACTTAGTAAATGCTTGTTGAAATGGAGGATAAAATGGAGTACTCCTGATGATGGAAGCTCCATATTAACATGTGCTTCATATCTCCCCAAATCATGCTGCAGATAATTAATGAAAGACTATTTTCTAGCACATCAGAGTCCTCTGATCACTGTCTTCAGATTGCTGCACTCAGGAGAGAAAACAAATGACAGGGTGGTGTATTAAAATTTTAATCCTGTTATCAACAAAGTATCTGTGATGAAGCTTTTCTCCCAGAGCTTTGTTTTTCACTCTCCCAGCCTGATAAATGTGCCCTTTGGGGAGATGCATCTCACCACAGTGGTTTATCGTTTCTCCTCTGAAATCTGTTGGATAAATCTAACACCTGTGACTGATATGCTGACACTTGAGAGCAAACTCCTCTGACCTTCACAACCCACTGACAGGCACATTTTTCTTGGAGTTAAGAGGTGTGATTGGGTAGGACATAAGGGAAGGTGAAAAGTGATGGTGGTCATTGGCCCCAGAATTCTCTCCTCTTTTGAATTTTTAAGTCCTGCTTCCCTCTACAGTGGAACAGGGATACAGAGGCAAAGAGAAGGAAAAAAGAAGAGTAGTCTAACCACCACTCAATTTCTGTGCCTTATTTCACATTATATGATCACTTGACTTTCCCTCCTTCAACCACAGCTACCATAAAACCAGGTTAGAAATAGAAAGATGGTCGTTCCCAGGAGCCAAGGAAAGGCTGGATGATAATATACACTACTGAGCTCTTCCATTAATGAAATGGCATTAATATTTGGGATCTCCATACACCATCAAACCTGTGAATAATATACTAAGTGGTAGTATCCCTGGAGCCTGAAAAAGTTAACACAGTGTTCAGGAGGTGCCTCATTTGCAAACAAGAAACAGTTTAGGCCTTGGGAGAAACAGGCTCATTAAGTTTTAAGTGGCACATCAAAAGGTTATAAATGAAATGGAGTCACTTTGTACCCTGTGTCACCAGTTACCCCACCTCCACTCCCACCCCTAATTAAACTGGAAAGCAGAGTCTTACAATCCACATCACAGCATCCAAATAATTAGCAGCATCTATATTTTCAGGTGCACTTTGGGAAATTATATAATGTTCCCTGTCTTTTTGAGGATGGGCCACTGGAGACTGTTAATTCTCTTTGATGGATTCAGGCAGGGAGCATTTCTCGATCTCTGTTTGCGACAACTTCTTGGGGCTCAGCCCCTCACTACTTGGAATACATTAAGCCCTGCCCTTTTCCCTTCCTTTTTGAGGTAATAAAAGGTAAAAGTATGTCCAGATGCATAGATGGGGTGGAGAGCCTTTGGGTTCCAGGGGTCCTTCTGTTAATATAAACCTATCTATCCTTCATCTCTTTCCTTTCTTCCATTAGTATTTTACAGTCATAGAAACATCTAGGTGTAGGAGAAGGGGTTTTGTAGTCCTGGACTCCATGAATCTCATTTACAAGTAAGGAAACTGAGACCAAGAAAGGTGTTGAAATTTCATCAAGGTTCTATGGCAGAGCTTCTACCAAAGTGCTGGCTCTTGACTCCCAGTTCATTGCTTTCTTCATCGTATCAAGCTTTGTTTTTCACAGCTCCAAGGGATTTTAGAGTTAAATTGTCACTGAGAGAATATTTTGTCCATTCTCTCCTGATGTAGTTGAGGAAATTGAGATCTGGGGAGGTTAAGTTAAGGGACTCACCTAAGGTCCTACAACTAGCAGATGTCAAGCTGGGATTTAAACATCTTCTGACTCTAAGTGTGATTCTCTTTTCTCAATATCACAGTAAGGACCACTGGAAGCTCCCCTACAGGCTAAAAATGAAGAAGCTCCTAGGAAACTTAAATTTCCAAAGCATTCAATCCCAGCCAAAGTAAAGCTTTAAAGGAGAGCTAAAAACCCTTTTCCTGCTGGAGGGGAATTTGGAGGGGGTTGAATATCAACTACCACCACTTCCCCAGGCATTCTGCCCCTCTTCCCTGCAACATGAATCAGTCTCTTAGTCAGCACACCAGGTCCAGGCTCCCTGCTTTCCTCACACCATGTTCTGGCCCTGATTGACCCAACTAAGTGCCTTTACTTTGTTTGGGGCCCCAATTCCACCAGAGACTTTGGCCCATGTATATCCTCCCTGACTGCCCCTTCTTATTGTATTTCCCTCAATAAAGCTGGCTTGCTTGACTTTCCCTTGTTTCTGTCTCATGGGACTCCTGTTGCACCTTGGAATCCTGAATCTCAATCTGTATTAAGACAAGCACACAATGACCTTACGATGGAAGCTGAGAATTTGTTGGCAAATAAACCTTTCTTCTGCTTCACCAGCAGCCCTCTTACCATTCTAAGTTCTTAATACTGGCAAGAGCCTTAGAAAGTAAGGATGTAAATACCAGTCCCCAACCAAGAAATCAACAAGCATTTATTAAGTACCTATGTTTCAGGTACTATGCTAGGCACCATTTTACAAAGGCAAAAAATGAAACAGTCTTTGCCCTGGAAGAGTTTGCATTTTAGGGAGAAGAGACAATATATACGTAATAGAAGATGCTTCTTTGGGGGTGGAAGTGGGGAGGGAAAGAAATAGCAATTACAGTGATCCACAAAGGCTTTGTGTAGAAGGTGATGCTTAAATTGAAACTTCAAGGAAGGTAGGCTTTCAAAATGTCAAGTTAGAAGGGATTACATTGGAGGTATGGAGGAACAGATGGTGCAAAAGCATGGTGATTGCATATGGAGTATCATGTATGATAAATCATGTAAGAAGACCAGTTTGGGTAAAACCTAAGGAAAGGGAAGGAAATAAGCATTTATTGAGTACCCACAGTGTTCCAAATAATATGCTAAACTCTTTTGCAAATATTATCTCATTTGATCTTCATAACAACCCTGGGAGGTAGATGTTATTTTTATCTTCATTTTATTGTTGAGAAAACTGAAGCAGATAGAGATTAAGTGAATTGCCCATGATTATAAAGCTACTAAGTGTCTGGCATCAGATGTGAACCCAGATCTTCCTGACTCTGGACCTAACTCTCTATTCAATGCACCACCAGCTACAGTGAATGTATAGTATATAATATAATTGCGTGAAGGGGACAAATTGTAATAAAACTAGAAAGGTAGAATGGAACCAGGTTTTGAAGGGCTTTAAATTCCAAACAGAGGAGTTTTATTTTTGATCCTACAGGTAGTTGAGAGCCACTGAAATTTACTGAGTAGGAGAATAATCTGGTCAGACCTGCATTTTAGGAAAATCACTTTGGCAGCTTTGTGGACTATTTGGTCTCTCTGCCTCAAGATTCTCCTCACTCCAATCCACCTTCCACTCTGATGTCAAGTTAATCTTCCTGAAACGTAGGTTTGACCCCGTCAAACCACCCCTCCCCCCATTTGATTAACTTTAGTGTCTCCAGACTACCTCCAGGATCAAATGTAAAATCCCCTGCTTGGCTTCTAAATCCCTTCATAGCCTGCCCCCTTACTACCTTTCCAGTCTTCTTCTTACACCTTACTCGCACATCCATATTCTGAAAATCCAGTGACATTGACTTCTTTGCTGTTCTTCAAAATTGACAATCCATCTCCCAACTGAGCATTTTCTGAGGCTTTATGTCTTGCCTGGAATGCCTTCTCTTCTCATCTCTACCTTCTGATTTCCCTGGCTGCCTTTCAGTCTCATCTAAAGTCTCATCTCATGCAAGAAGCCTTCCTCAGTCCTCAATCTTAGTGCCTTTCCTCAGCTGTTACACCCAATTTATCCTGTATTTATCTTATTTGTACAAAGTTTCTTACATGTTTTCTTCCCCATTAGGCAGAGTTCTTTGTGAGAAGGTACTAGTATTTGTTGTTGTTTTATTGTTTTGTTTATTTTCTTAATATCCCCAGTGCTTACCACAGTCCCTGGTCCATAAGAGGTGCTCATGAAATGCTAGTTGACTCACTGCAGGATAGATAGAAATGGGGAGAAGCATGAGGCAAAAAAGAACAATGAGGAGGCCCAGAGCATGTCTAAGTGATCTAGAGAGCATTTATGAATTATCAGTTACAAAAATCATTGGGATATTTGAAAATGGACACTTGAGTCACCTATCCTTCAACTCCAGTTGACTGCTAGCCTCATAACTGAGGATCATTCAGCAGGAGCAAGAATTAAACAAGGAATAACTCTGAGAACAAGCAGTTCCAGAAGGGATAGAGCAGTAAATTGAAGGGCTTCCAAGAACCAGGCTTAGGAAGAGACATAGACAGGTGAGTAATTAGTGTAGAGGAATTGTCTGGCAGTAGGCAATTGCTGAGATTTCAGGCTGTCAGGTGAGCAGAATCAAAGAGGTCCAGCACCATGGAGAGAGAACCCGATTCTAGGTACCAGTTCAGATATAAGACTTTACAAGTCTTTAAAGTAACTGTGGTACCAGAGAGGGAATGATGGTGGGGACTCAGGCATAGGAAACTAAAAGAAGGACCTGATTGCTAATTTAGAATATGCACTCAGGGAGATTCCCACTAGATTGTCTGATTTCCTTAACAAGCTGCTAGTCTTGTGTCTTCTGATTTTAATCTGGTTTGATCAACTGTACCAGATGGCCTCTTAATAACATAGTCAAGCACATTTTGGTAGTATACCCTAGTCTTTCTTGTACTGGGTGTTCAAAGCAAGTGTTTG
>JAQQSV010016503.1:0-11824 GCA_028646515.1 Pseudochirops corinnae | reverse complement strand
AGTCAACAACCTGACTGAAGAAAATAACACCTTAAAAATTAGATTAACTCAAATGGTGAAAGAGGCCCAAAAAGCCAATGAGGAGAAGAATGCCTTAAGAAGTCAAATATGCCAGATGGAAAAAGAATCTCAAAAGCTGAAGAGAATAATTCCTTCAGAATTAGAGTGGAGCAAATGGAAGCAAATGACTTTATGAGAAATCAAGATACTATTAAACAGATCCAAACAACTGAAAAAATAGAAGGCAACGTGAAATATCTCCTTGAAAAACCCACTTACCTGGAAAATTTATCCAGGAGAGACAATATAAAAATTATTTGACCACCTGAAAGCTATGATCAAAAAAAGAACCTAGAAAGCATCCTTCAAGAAATTCTCAAGACAAATTGCCCAGATATGTTAGAACCAAAGAGCAAAATAGAACTTGAAAGAATTCACCTCTTGAAAAAGATCCCAAAAAGAAAACTTCTAGGAATGTTATAGCCAGGTTCTGGCGTCCCCAGATAAAGGAGAAAATATAACAAGCTGCCAAGAAGAAACAATTTGAATACTGTGGAAACACAATTAGGATGACCCAGGATCTAGCAGCATCTACATTAAGGGATCACAGGGCCTGGAATATGATATTCCAGAGATCAAGAGAGCTAGCATTAAAACCAAGAATCACCTACCCAGCAAAATTGAGTATAAGGTTCCAGAGGAAAATATTGTCATTCAATGAGGTGGAGGACTTTCAAGGATTCTTGCTGAAAAAACCAGAACTGAGAAAAAAATTGACACTCAAATACAAGAAGGTAAACATGGAAAAGAAATCATAAGGAACTTACCAAAGTTGAACTATTTACATGCCAACACAGAAAAATGATAATTATAACTTACGAAACTTTTCTCAGTATGAGGATAGGTAAAGGGAAAACAAATGTATATATACATAGATATACACATATGTCTATTATAGGAGGGTGTATGTGTGTGTGTGTGTGTATGAATACATATCTGAGTATGTATTTATTTGTGTACATAGACGGCACAGGATCAATTGAATAGGAAGGGATGATACTTTAAAAGGTGAAATTGTGAGGTGGGAGAGAAATAGAATGAGTGCAGACAGGAAAAGACAGAATGAGGTTAATCATCTCATAGAGAAGAAGCAAGGGATAACTGTTATAGTGGAGGAGAAGAACAGGAAGGCAAAAGAGAAAGGGCCAACCTTACTCTCCTTGAATTTGGCTTAGGGAAGGAATGACATAAACTCTAAACTGGGTAACTTGCCACACAAGAGAGCAGGGGGGATAGGGATGAGAGGGGCAATGATGGAGGGTAGGGTAGGATGGGGGGGAGGGTTTCTGGAAGCCCACACTTCTGCAAAGGGGCAGGGACAGGATAGAAAATTGAGCAAGGGGGGGAGGGTGGGATAGGAAAGAGGGACATATAATCAGTCTCTTACAATATGTCCATTGTGGAGATGTTCTGTGTAACTACACATGTATAGCCTGTATTGAATTGCTTGTCTTTCCAGTGGGGGTATGACGAGGGACGAAGGGAAAGAATCTAGAAATTAAAGTTCTGTAATCAAATGTTAAAGATATATATGTATATATACAATTATTATTATTATTAACTACATGCAACTGGGAATTAAGATATACAGGCACTGGGGTAGGGAGACCCATCCTGACTTACTGAAAAGTCAGAGTGGCAATGGGGGAGCACGTAGGAGAGAGCAGATTGGGGGAAGAGTTATACAGTGGCATGGCTGTTTTGGGGTGGTGGGTGGGGGAAAGATGGGGAGAAAATTTGTAACTCAAAATCTCATGGAAATGAATGATGTAAACAAGAAAATAAATTAAACTAAAGAAAAAAAGAAAAAATCAAAAACAAAAAATATATATATATATATTTGGAGGGTGTTTTAAAATTTGTTTTTGTTACATTCAAATGTGCAAATATAGGGACATAACTCAAATTTTAGAAAATGTAATTGGGAAATGTTTAGCAAAATAAATAAAAATATAAAATGGAAAAAAAAAAGAAAGTTAGGTGGGTAAAGGGGGAGGATATAAGAGAGAACAGATTGGGGGAAGAGGTATTCAGTAGCCTTGATATTCTGGAGTGGGGCATAGGTGAAAGATGGGGAGAAAAAATTGTAACTCAAAATCTTGTGGAAATGAATATTAAAATCTAAAATAAATAAATCTATTCCCACTCAGTTTTC
The DNA here is from genome assembly GCA_028646515.1 of Pseudochirops corinnae. Classification (NCBI taxonomy): domain Eukaryota; kingdom Metazoa; phylum Chordata; class Mammalia; order Diprotodontia; family Pseudocheiridae; genus Pseudochirops; species Pseudochirops corinnae. The sequence continues at coordinate 9,609 of JAQQSV010016503.1, read as the reverse complement.
TCCAGGGGTATGCCATATTTACTTCTCCTAAATTTCTATTCATCTCCTTAACTTCATTTTTATTTATTTCATGATTAGTTTACCTAGTTCTAAGAGGGATAAATTGAGATCCTCTGGTAGTATAATTTTACTGTCTATTTCCCAACTTTTCCTTTAAGAATTTGGATGCTATGGCATGTAGTGCACATACATTTACTATTGATATTACTTCATTATCTATAGTACCTTTCAGCAAAGTGTAGTTTCCTTCATTATCTCCTTTAATTTAGTTTATTCTTGTCTTGTTCGTGATCAGGATTGCTAACTCTGCCTTTTTACTTCAGTTAAAGCATAATAGATACTGCGCTCACCCTTTCTCTTAGCTCTCTTTCTTTGAGTTTCAAGTGTGTTTCTTGCAAATGGTTGTTGTCCTTCCTCTAGAAGAGGACCAAAGTGACATCACTATACTAGAGTCAAGCCTTAATGTGTCTGACTGTGACTGATCAGACAAATGTGAACTCAGAATGCTCTGCCACAGGTCAGGCACAAATAGTCCATGTAAACATTTGGGGTAGAAACTCCAAATTGCCATATCCTGCATTTCCTTTGACCTGTCTCAATTTTGCTTTGCTCATAGAGCACATCACCTCCTCTGATATGGGTACACTATGCTGAGTAGTCCTGTGCTAATGTCTCTCATGTCAATTCCAAAGTTCTTAAGAGAGACCTTCAGAGTGTCCCTTTATCTCTTCTTCCAACCACCTTGTGAACTCTTGCTGTGTGTGAGTTCTCTGTAAAACAGTCTTTTAGGCAAGCGTACATTTTGCATTCAAACAATGTGACCAGTCCATCAGAATTACACTCTATGAAGCAGAGTTTGAATGCTTAGCTGTTTAGCTCCAGTAAGGACCTGTGTCTGGTACCTTAAACTGCCAGATAAGGTCTTGTTAAGATCTGCCAAGTGATTTTCAGAACCTTCCTAAGATAATTCAAATGGAAGCGATTCAGTTTCCTGGCATGGCACTGGTAGACTGTCCAGGTTTCACAAGCATACAACAATGAGGTCAGCACAATGGCTCTGTAGACATTCAGTTTGAGAGTAAGTCTAATACCTCTTCTCTCCCATACTAACCTTCAGAGAAAGAATATAGTTAACATATTGTAAGATTGTCGTTTCTAATCCATTCTGCTATCCAGTTCCATTTTATGGGTGAGTTCATCCCATTCACATTCATAGTTATGCTTGCTAATTGTGGACTTCCTTCCATCCTATTCTCTTTTGTTTATCCTTCTCTCTTTTTGTTTTACCTTGCCCCTCCTCAAAAGTGTGTTTTGCTTCTAACCAATGCCTTCCTTATTGTGCTCTCTCTCTTTCCTTTCCTTTTCTTTTCTCTTCTTTTCTTTTAACTGTTCCCCTTTCTACTTTCCTGTTGGGCAAGAGGAATCCAGCTGAGTTTGTGTGAGACAATTTTCTTTATCCTTCCTTTATCTTTCCTCCTTTTCCCAGTACATACTTCTTTCTTAGTCTCCAGTTTTCTTTTGAGATCAGTCCAATGCATCATATTCTAGGTCTTCTGCTACTTTAGCCTAGTAGTTGCTAAATCTTGTACAATCCAGACTGGCTCCATGATATATGAATGATTTCTTTCTGGCTGCTTTCAGTATTTTCTCCTTGTCCTGAGGGCTTTGGAATTTTGCTATAATATTCCCGGGCACTTGTCATTTTGGCATCTCTTTCAAGAGGTTAATCAGTTGTTTCATTCAATTCCTATTTTGTCCTATGTTTTTAAGGTGTCTGGTCAGTTTTCCTTTATAATTTCTTAAAATATGATATCTAGGCTCCTGTTCATCATGACTTTCAGATTGTCCAGTACTTCTTTAATTATCACCCTTCATTCTGTTTTCCAGGTCAATTGTTTCTCTACTGAGATATTTCACATTTTATTTTATTTCATTTTCATTCTTTTGACTTTGTTTTATTGTTTCTTGATGCAGCAATGAACTCATTAGCTTCTTTGTAATTTTCTAAAATTTATTATCTTCAGTGAAATTTTATACCACATTTTTATTTCACAAATTCTGCTTTTTAGAAATTATTTTCTTCAGTATTTTTGTGCCCCTTTTCCCAAGTTATTAAATGCTCTTTTTATAATTTTCTGGCATTGCTCTTCTTCTTTTTCCTACTTTTTACTTTACTGATTCTTTTTAAATGTTATAATTATTTTTGATTTTTTTTGTTATCTCTTTATTTAGCTCTTCTAGGAATTCTTGTTTGGCTTTTCTTCAATTGTCATCTCACTTTGAGGTTTTGTTATAGATATTTTCAACTCATTGTCTTCTTTTGAGTTTATGTATTGAGCTTTCCTTTCACCACAGTGACATTTTACAGTCAGGTTCTTTTTCTTTAAATTGTTTCTTCATTTCCCTATCCTACTTCTTGACTTATCTTAGGGATGATCTCTACTCACCTCTGTGGTGAGAGAAGGGGTCACTGTCCCAAGCTTCAGGGATTTTTATCCTGCTGTTTTCACAAGTAGTTCTGGGAGCCTGCAAGTTTTTGGTGCTTCTAGCACGGCATGATCCAAGGAAAGGCATGATCACTGTGCTCTTGATCTGAGCTCTAGTCTTTACCCAGAAAGAGACTCTGTTCCTTTGCCCTGAAGCCCTATATTTCATCCTGGAGCTACAACCAAGAATTTGGGACCCTTTTCCCTTAAGACAGGAGGTATTCCTCTCTACCCTGAAATTGTGACCCAAAATTGAGGAATGAGCAATGGAGTGCTAGCAGAGGAGTCACTTGTCATATCTTTATGACCACATGTTCAGCATTCTTATCATCTCTGGGCAGTGATTACTCCAAATATAGCTGTTTCTGCTACCAGTGGCACTGCCACCTCCAAAGCCCACAGTTGATGTTAACACGGGTGGAAAACCCTTACCTTTTGTTGGTTATCCTGTTTTAGAATTTTATTTAATACATTATTTTAAAGTTATTTAAAGGGAAATGCCTGGGAAGACTTGCTTAGAGTGCTTGCTCCCCTGGCTTTTCTGCCACCTTGTTATTATAATTACATATTATAATTACATATCTTTCAGGGCTGGGTTTTGTTGTTGTTCTTTTCATTTATTGCTACAGCTTTGTTTTTCTGATTCTCCTTATTTTGCTTTTCATCAATTCATATAAATCTTCCCATAAGACAGTCATTTTCCACTCTTGAACATAACATACAAGGGCTTTCCATGAAGTTCCTTTAAAAACTATTCCCAGTCACGGACAATTTAATTTGTATCGACTTCATGTACACATACCTTGTACTGATTGATACCTCTTAAGACCTGAGATTCATTCCACTGCTTTCAGTAATGTGAAAGCAAAAAAAAAAAAAAAGCATTTTTTTAAAAAGAGAAAAAAAAATAGGAAAACACTGTTAGAAAGAGTCAGTAATAGAATATATGCTTTTCACTCCAGTGTACCTATTCAAATTTAGTGACCCAAAGAATAATTTTCTCAGTTGAGGTGCTAGTGGAAAACTGTTCATGTTATAAAGTTTTACAGCAACTGCTTCTGCTTATGGCCTTTTAGTAGAGAGACCAAGAATAAAAGTGGGCCCATGACATTAAAACTCTTCTTTTTTTTTTTAATTTGGAGATAGTGCTTCCAGAAATTAATTTTAGAAATACTAGGTAAAGTATTCGAGTAGCATGGCCAGACTAATCCTTGTATATGTCCTCTGAATAATTGTGTGTGTTTTTTTCTTTGTAGAGACAGTCAATCAGCTATAGTCTACCTATATTAAAAATTAAGGAGAGGGAAATATACTAGAAATAAGGCAGTTTTGGTTAAATTAAAAAGTGCTGTGGTTAATTGTCTACTAACATTGTTTTTCGGCGATATATTATTTAGAAAGTATCTAGGTTTTTTATCTTTGTCCCTTGCAGAACTGATATAAATGGCAGCTACTTTAAAGTAAAACTTTCATCATGGTCAGACTAGGAACATATGAAGTAAAATTTTTCAAATCTATACTATTAATATTTCATCAGTGTGGGTTTCCCCACCGATGGTGCAGATGTTAATCCCTTTGTGGCTCAATATGTATAGTCTCCATGAGTTACTGTGGTCTTCCATTTTTTTTTTTTTGTCTGGTGGACAGATTTCTGATGATGAGCTCTTTCAAGCTGAGGTATCCTGATCTTCAGGTGAAAGACAAACACACTGCCACAGGACCTCTAATTAAAGTCTTTCCAACTTGCAAGTCTGCCAAGGCAGAAGCTCTGAAGCCAGTGCTCTAGAGAACATAGACTTGCCTGCCTATTACCGTGAGGCATCATAGTAGGATCTTAGAGGAGGAAAGACCTAGTAAAAGGAGTTAAATTTCAGGCCTGCTTTTTGGCTTTTTTGTTTTTTTTCTCAACTTACTACTTTCTTGTTTACATTTGGATGTTTGTATTTAAAATTATGCCCTGTAATTCGCAAAGTGGGTGGGGACCTCCAAACTAAGGTTATGTGAAAAGGACTTAAATAGACTCAGAAATGAGATTTTTAAAATGAGCCTTCTGTATTTCAGGCAGCAAGAATGGTGATATAAACTAGAATTGTAAAAGTTTAAAATGATAGAACTACTGAGCAAAAAATACAGGAAGAGTTGCATTGACTTGTGAAGCAATGCAAAAAATGTCTTATTTCAAGGCCCTAAATGCTATACTGTTGATTTGAATGAAAAGGCCACATTTTTAGTTGCTTTCTAATAATACAAAACTGACTTTCTAGAATTATATTGATATGTAGGGAGTATCCTGTTTGCTTTATGGATATAATTGGTGTGATTGTCATATACTAATTTGATTTCAAATAGCAGCAAGTGGTACAGTAGATAGAGTAGAACTCTTCCTAAATTTAAACCCAGCCTCTGACACTTAACTAGTTGTGTTACTTTGAGATAGTCACTTAATCTTATTTGTCTCAGTGTCCTCATGTGTAAAATAGATATAATAATATTGATAATAAAGGCAACTAGATAGCTCAGTAGATAGAAGGCAAGCCTTGGAGTCAGGAAGACTCCTCTTCCTGAGTTCAAATCCAATCTCAGACACTTACTAGCTGTTTAACCCTGTTTGCCTCAGTTTCCTCATCTGTAAAATGAGCTGGAGAATGAAATGGCAAACCCCTCCAGTATCTCTGCCAAGAAAACCCAGATGGGGCCACAAAGACTTAGACATGACTCAAAAGTGACTTAACAACCATCATTTCAAGCCATCCTCCTAGATCATTTTTGTCCTTCTTAGCTGCTTTTTGAAAACACCTCTATTACTAGTCAACAACTGCTAATATTTGGACACTTACGAAAAGGAAATTAAAACAGCAAAATAGATCATCAGATTGTGGAACAAGGTCTAAAAGGACATCTAATCCAAACCTTTCATTTTACAGATGAAGAAACAAAGGTGATGGCAGGATGAATAATTTTTCCAAAGTCATGTAAGTATTAAGCATCAGTCAGAGAAAAAATTTAAACTAAAGTTATCTACTGTAACTCAAGACCAGCATTCCTTCTGTTGTATAGTGCTGCCTCCCCTATTCTCATAGGAGATGGCTGAAGGAAGTGGATCTATTTCAGCCTAGTGATGTCAAACTCAAATAGAAACCCTGAGTTGGGATTTAGGGAGCCACTAAATCCTACATAAAGGTTCCTGCTGGCAGCATATTTATTTACAAAACCATACATTAACATTATCTATATCTTATTGTATTTTTTCTGTATTAAATTTTCCAAATTATATTTTAATCTGGTGCATGTTTGACATTCTGTTTTAGCCCAAATTAGAGAAAACCCAAAAAAGGCATAACTATTCTCTACAATAATTCGTAGGATCATGTATTTAGAGATGGAAAAGGATATTAAACTCGGGCCAAGATTGGATAAATGATTTGCTCAATGAAAGTAACTGAGGCATGTTTTGAAATCCAGCCTTTCTAGTTCAGCACTCTGTCCTCTATCCACTACGCTGTGCTACTCTCTCTCCTTGCAGAGGAAAGAGACAATTTATTCCAAGCTGCTGTATCAGGACAGATCTAAAATGTATGGAACCTATAGATTTTATATAAATATACATATAAACATACACACAATATATGAATTTCAGTATAAACAAGAATTTCCTAAGAATTGGTACTATCTAACAATTGATTGTACTCAACTCTTTTCTCTTCAGAATAGAAGTATTTCAGATAGTTACTGAATGACCCCATTATCATGGATGTTGCTGACAAGATATTTTAATTAGACAGGAGTTTGGATTAACTGACATTTCTTCCATCTTAAGAACTCTATTTTTATGTCCTAAGTTCTCTCAGTTCTCTGATAGGTACAGATATAACTACACTGATTCTTCTACCTTCATAGGAATGAATGCGAGGAAAAGTCTAGAACTGTGAATCAAACACAGTTATACAATCAGATTGTTTCCCACCAATATGTGTTATCTATTCCATGACTGCCATGATGAGAAGGTAAATATAATTATTTTCCCTTTGATCACATACCTTCTTTACAGTGGGTGTACTTAATGTAATAATTATCCAACTTTCTGCAAATTAGCAAATCCCAGAGGCAATTTATCATGACCGATGTATTCTGATATCTAGCTTGAAGGTGAGAATGAATGCTTCTGATTTTCTTAATGCCTCTATGAGCATCTAGCCATTCCATGTCAATGTCAAATCACCCCAATCAGTTAAGGCAAAAAGCTCAAATTGGCTTTTTTATAAGTAGTTGGATTAGTACCCTTTGGAAGGTACAATTAAGCTAAGTGGCAAAGGGAAGGATTTGGTCTATCCAAAGCCATTTGCTTTTCTTTCTTGTTTTGTTCTGTCATGTTTTAGGTTGCTTTTGATTATATTCATTCTTGACACACCTAACTGCACACATTAATTATCTCTTATTTCTAAAGAATGGTTTCCTTGTCACATGAGTAGGAATGTCAAAAAATGTGAAAAGAATGCTTTAGGAGCAGCAACTAAGTTAACCTGAAATGAGGGAAAAGATGTTCATGGTCATCTTTGCATTTATCACATATGATCAGCAACAATGGAACTCATACAGCCAGTGAACTGGAAATCCGATTTATTATGACAGGACTTGTCATGCAGTAAGGTTAATCAAATGCTGTCTGACTATATTGTTTCAAGCATCTAACGAGGCAAATTGATTTCAATTAACCTTAAACAGAAATGGTGCATATTCCAGAACTACAGATTCTTAAAGTCTTTATCTTCTTTGGTTTGACCCATGTGTTTTATCCAAATACATCTTGGTCCTGACACCACTATAATAAAACTTGAGAATGGATTTGAAAATGGCACGCCTATGATGACCATAAAAACGAGGAATAATCACAGGATCTCTTAAAATGTCAGTTACTAAAAATGGTCAGAAAAGTATCAATGAGAATATGCCACTGTGATTCCTAGATCACAAGACACAAATACACGATACCACCACATTCACATGACACAAACTGCAACTGGAATGGGAAAATTATATTGCACTATTCCTTTTGTCAGACAAATTTGAATTTAACCCATCACCATTTTATTTCACAGAAGAAAATGGCATGCAACATGACTTGACTATGTATTAGTCCCAAACCATATTAGCAGGAAAAAATACATTCAGTCTCTCTGAAAAGAGAACTGGGCAACTGACTGTGCCTTATATAACCACCAGGAAGTTTGTAAAATATGTTTTTATTTTTTCAATATATGTGTTCCCTGCCCTGAGAAGGGATGCCAGACCATTTTGGTATTCTTTGAACAGGAAAACTGATATGAATAAAGTTCTAGGTTCTGCTAAATATTTAATCAGCTGATGATTCATGTGGATTGAATGTTGAACTTGAAGTTGTAAGAAATCTAAGGCCATCCGGTAGTGTCAGGGTCATAATCTACACTCATTTTCCCTAACTCCGAATGTTACTGAATCTTTAACAAAGCTATACTGCTGTATAGGTATGCCTTTAAATCTCTGTCAGCCTGCAGAATAAATGTCACACTCCAAAAGCATCCATTGGGTCACCTGTATTTTGTTGGGGATCATAGCACTGGAAATAACATAATGTGGTCATCTTATATCCTTCTGTCTTGGAGTAGGATTGGGTCTAAGTCATTCCTTACACTCCTAACTATTTTTTTTCATTGACTTGTTTATTTACTTTTAGTTTACAAGATTCAGTTCCACAATCCCTTGAGTTTCAAATTTTCTCCCCTCCTTTCCTGCCCCACCCCATGGTGGCATGCAATCATGTATAGAATCTGCAAATACTTTCACATTGTACAATAGTCTGGTTGTATAGAAGGGTTGTAACCAATGAGTGAACAATGGGAAAAAAAGAAACAAAACCAAACGTGAAAAAGAACGATAGCATGTATTGCTTCAGTCTCCATTTAAACTCTAGTCTTTCTAGATCTTTCTCTGAATGTAGATACCTCCTTCCATGCTGAGACTTGTAGAGTTGTCTTATAGCTGTGCGTTGCTGAGAAGAGTCCAGTTTATCAAAGTTGGTCACCATACATACGATGTGTCTGTGATTGTGTACAAATTTTTCCTGGTTCTGCTCTTCTCACTTAGCATCAATTTGTATAAGCCTCTCCAGGTAATGGAGAGGTCCATTGAAGTGAAGTCCATCTCCTTCCTATTTCTTATAGCACAATATTGATATACCACAACTTGTTCAGCCATTCCCCAGTTGATGGGCATCCTCTTAGTTTCCAGTTTTTTGCCACCACAAAGAGAGCAGCAATAAATATGTTTGTACATATGGGTCCTTTTCCCACTTCTATGATCTCTTTTGGATACAACCCGAAAAGTGGTATTGCTGGGTCAAAGGGTATGCAATTTTTTATAGCCCTTTGGGCATAGTTCCAGATTGCTCTCCAGAATGGTTGTATCAGTTCACAACTCCACCAACAATGCATTAGTGTTCCAATTTTTCCACATCCTCTCCAACACTTGTCATTTTCCAGTTTTGTGATTTTAGCCAATCTGACCAGTGAACTGTGGTACCTCAAAGTTGTTTTGATTTTCATTTCTTGAATTAATAGTAATTTAAAGCATTTTTACATATGTTTAGAGATATCTTTAATTTCTGCCTCTGAAAATTACCTGTTCATATCCTTTGACCATTTATCAATTGGGGAATGACTTGTATTCTTATAAATTTTACTTAATTCTCTGTATATTTTAAAAATGAGGCCTTTATCAAAGACACTGGTTATAAATATTCTTTCCCAATTTCCCACTTCCCTATTAATCTTGGTTACATTGGCTTTGTTTGTACAGAAACTTTTCAATTTAATGTAATCAATGTTATCCATTTTGCATTTTATAACGCTCTCCAACTCTTCCACGGTCATAAAGTCTTGCCTACTGCATAAATCTGACAGGTAAACTATTTCTTGCTTCCCCAGATTATTTACAGTATCAGCCTTTATACCTAGATCATGCACCCATTTAGACTTGACTTTGGTGTACGGCATTAGATGATGATCTATGCCCAGTTTCTGCCATATTTTATTCCAATTTTCCCAGAAGTTTTTGTCAAATAGTGAGTTCTTATCCCAGAAACTGGGGT
>JAQQSV010016502.1:0-11824 GCA_028646515.1 Pseudochirops corinnae | reverse complement strand
TATGTACACACCTCAGCCAACCCCCTTCTTCCACATCAACAGGGGCTCAGCCAATCCCCTTCTTCTACATCAACAGGGGAGTTCATGCCTTCTCAACAATGGGACAGAGTTTGCACCTTCCACACTTAGCACTTAGTACTGTCTATCCACTTAGTACCAAGTGCTAAGTATCCTGCTAAACCAATTACTATTACACCACCCTGAGTCAAAATGAAGAAAAGCCCTCCCCTTGAATGCATGATGAAATTGAAGTGTACAAGACCCTGAGGGGTGAAGAGTTTGTGTAATTTTCTAATGACTGTATTTAGTGATTAATGATATTTAGTAATCGTGAATCTGGATTAGTGACTGAATAAGTTAATCTGTGATTGCCCCATGAGTGGAAGATTGATTATTGTATTGTGAAAAAACTGAATAATTAAGTAAGAAGGGGTTTTCTTCCTTAGGGAAACCAGATGATTATTCTTTTGTTCTTTGTCCTAAATATTGTGGTCATTCTAATGTTAAGTTGTTCTGAACATTATATTGTGATTTTCTGTGATAAGATGTGATGCTGTGAATATTATATTGTGATTTGTTGTGAATGTTTGCCTTGATTTATAATGGAATAAATGGAGTTTTCACTATACTGTGAAATCTGAATCTTAAAAGCTCTTCACAGTAGCATTCTTTTGGGAAGCTACTCATGCATGGCATTACAGGGCTCCAGCTTCAACCATCTCCAATACCTGTAAAAAAAATGACTCTAAACAAATTTTAAAGCTACAAAACCCACAAAGAGACAGAGAGAAATAAATCTCCCACTGAGGGCAGCCTGGAAGGCCAACAGGAAAGGTCTATCTCAGCACTCTGTGATCCCAGTGCAGTCCCCTGTGAGGTGTGTTCCAGCCTCAAGATGGCCCCAACCAGTGCCCAGGCCAGCCAGAGGAAACTTCAGGAAAGTAGATCACCAGCAGCTGTGGTGGCTTCCAGACTTCTCAACCCATAAATGCCAAAGAGAAAATGAAATGTCAATCAAGAACTCTGTTGTAAGGGTGAAGTAAAAGAGCAGTCCATCCCCTGCCCCAGTTTTAGAAGTGGTGGGAGGCGTGGTGGTGCCACATGCCTGGTTTCAGAGATCCTGACCTGCAGATCCAGGGGGATCAAGCAACCATTCAGAGGGCAATCGCTCTTGCTTTGACCTGCCTGGATCTGGATTGCAGTCTTGGGTGATGGTCCTGGAGTGTGTAGCCAGTGAGCCAGAGCTTGTGGGGGTTTTAGAGAGAGCACCCAACTAACAGTTCCAGCAGCTGTGAAAATCCCAGCAATTTGGGACAAAGCTCTCTTCATTCTGTAGGAGGAGTTCTACCCTGGCAAAGAGTTCAAAAGTCAAGTAACTGGCATGATGAAGCCGTCCAATCAGATCATATGATCCTTTTGGGGGGGACAAAAACAGTCAAAGCATGGAATTGGAGGAGGATGCTGAAGTCAGAACTCCTGCATCAAAAGCTTCCAAGAAAAATATGAATAATTCACAGGCCATGGAGGAGCTCAAGAAAGATTTTGAAAATTAAGTAAGAGAAGTGGAGGAAAAACTAGGAAGAGAAATGAGAATGATACAAGAAAATCATGAAAAGCGAGCCAACAGCCTGCTAAAGGAGACTTTAAAAAATTCTGAAGAAAATAACACCTTAAAAAGTGGACTAATTCAAATGGCAAAAGAGGCCCAAAAAGCCAAAGAGGAGAAGAATGCCTTTAAAAAAACCTGAATTTTGCAAGATGGAAAAGGAATTTCAAAAACTCACTGAAGAGAATAATTCTTTCAAAATAAGATTGGAGCAAATGGAAGCTACTGATTTTATGAGAAATCAAGATACTATAAAACAGATCCAAACAAATGAAAAAAAAGAAGACAATATGAAATATCTCATTGGAAAAATTACTGACCTGGAAAATAGATCCAGGAGAGATAAATTAAAAATTATTGTACTACTTGAACACCAAGATCAAAAAAAGAAACTAGCAATCATCCTTCAAGAAACTTTCCAGGAAAATTGCTGTGATATTCTAGGACCAGAGAGCAAAATAGAAAATGAAAGAATTCACTGTTCACCTATTGAAAAAAATCCCCAAAAGAAAACTCCTAGGAATATCATAGTCAAATTCCAGAATTTTCAGGTCAAGGAGAAAATATTACAACCAGCTAGGAAGGAACAATTTTACTATTGTGGAAACATAATAAGAATAACACAAGATTCTCAATTAAGGGATCAAAGGGCTTGTAATATGATATTTTGGAGGTTGGAGGATCTAGGATTAAAACCAAGAATTACACATCCATCAAAACTGAGTATCATACTTCAGGTGAAAATATAGTCATTCAAAGAAATAGAGGATTTTCAGGCATTCTTGATGAAAAAACCAGAGCTTAATAGAAAATTTGACTTTCTAATACAAGAAGGAAGAGAAGCATGAGAAGGCAAATAGGAAAAAGAAATCATAAGGAACTTATTAAAGTTTAATTATTTCCATTCCTTTTTTCATTTTATTCATTTATTTATTATTTTTAATGGATTGTTTATTTACTTTTAATTTACAAGATTCAGTTCCACAATCCCTTGAGTTTCAATTTTTCTCTTCTCCATCCCCCCCACCCACCCATGGCAGTATGCAATCAAGTATAAGATCTGCAAATACTTTCACACTGGACATTAGCCTGGTTGTATAGAAGGATTATAACCGATGGAGTGAACAATGGGAAAAAAGAAACAAATGCAAACACAGAAAAGAATGATAGCATGTAGATTGCTTCAGTCTCCATTTAAACTCTGTTCTTTCTAGATCTTTTTCTGAATGTAGATATCTCCTTCCATCCTGAGACTTGTAGAGTTATCTTATAACTGTGCATTTCTGAGAAGAGTCCAGTTTATCAAGGTTGGTTGTCACACATATGATGTATCTGTGATTGTTGTTTGTTTTTTTTTTTTACAAATTTTTCCTGGTTCTGCTCTTCTCTCTTAGCATCAGTTTGTATAAGCCTCTCCAGGTAAATATGAAGTCAATCTCCTCCCCATTTGTTATAACACAATAGTATTCCATTACATTAATATACCACAACTTGTTTAGCCATTCCCCAATTGATGGATATCCCCTTAATTTCCAGTTTTTTGCCACCACAAAGAGAGCTGCAATAAATATTTTTGTACACGTGGGTATTCCTCCCACTTCTATGATGTCTTAGAGATACAACCCCAGAAGTGGTATTACTGGGTCAAAGGATATGCAATTATTTATAGCCCTTCAGTCATAGTTCCAGATTGCTCTCCAGAATGGTTATATCTGCTCACAGCTCCACCAACAATGCATTAGTGTTCCAATTTTTCCACATCCTCTCCAGCATTTTTCATTTTCCTGTTGTGTCATCTTAGCCAATCTGACTGGTGAGATGTGGTACCTCAGAGTTGTTTTGATTTGCATTTCTCTAATCAATAGGGATTTAGAGCATTTTTTCATATGCTTACCGATATCTTTAAATTCTACCTCTCAAAATTGCCTGTTCATATCCTTTGCCCACTTATCAATTGGGGAATGACTTGTATTTTTATAGATTTTACTCAATTCACTGTATATTTTAGAAATGATGCCTTTATCAGAGACACTGGTTGTAAAAATTCTTTCCCAGTTTCCCACATCCTTCTTAATCTTGGTTACATTGGCTTTGGTTTGTACAGAAACTTTTCAATTTAACATAATCAAGATTATCCATTTTGCATTTTATAATACTCTCTAACTCTTCTTTGGTCATAAAGTCTTCCCTACTCCAATAATATGACAGGTAAACTATTCCTTGCTTCCCCAAATTACTTACAGTATTAGCCTTTATACCTAGATTTTACATGCATTTGGACTTGATTTTGGTTTGTGGCATTAGATGATGGTCTTGTGCAGTTTCTGCCATTGTGATTCCATTTTTCCTAGCAGTTTTTGTCAAATAGTGAGTTCTTATCCCCAAAACTGGGGTCTTTGGGCTTATCAAACAGTATGTTACTATAATTGTTGACTATTGAGTCTTTTGTACCCAATCTATTCCATTGATCCACTGCTCTATTCCCCAGTCAGTAGCAAATACTTTTGATGACTGCCACTTAATAATAGAGATTAAAATCTGGTATGTCTAGGTCACCTTCCCTAGCATTTCTTTTCACTGATTGCCTTGATATTCTGGACCTTTTATTCTTCCAAATGAATTTTGTCTCTATTTTTTTCTAGCTCTATAAAGTAATTTTTTGGGTAGATTGATTGGTATGGCACTAAATATATAGTTTAATTTAGATAAAATTGTCATTTTTATTATATTAACTCCATCCAGCCATGAGCAACTGATGTTTTTCCAATTAGTTAGATGTGATTTTATTTGTGGAAAAATTGTTTTGTAGTTGTGTTCATATAGGTACTGGGTTTGTTTTGGCAGGTAGATTCCCAAACATTTTATGATGTTTACAGTAACTTTAAATGGGGTTTCTCTTACTATCTCTTGCTGTTGCACTTCATTGGAAATATATAGGAATGCTGAGGATTTATGTGGGTTTATTTTATATCCTGCAACTTTGCTAAATTTATTCATTGTCTCAAGAAGTTTTTCATTTGATTCTCTAGGATTCTCCAAGTATATTGTCATATCATCTGCAAAGCGTGATAGCTTAGTCTCTTCTTTGCCTAATTTGATTCCCTTGGTTTCTTTTTCTTCTCTAATTGCTATTGCTAACATTTCTAGTGCCAGATTGAATAAGAGGGGGGATAGTGTACATCCTTGTTTCACCCCTGATATAATTAGAAATGCTTCTAGTTTATCCCCATTACATATAATACTTGCTGATAGCTTTAAATAGATGCTACCTATTATTCCAAGGAAAACTCCATTTATTCCTATGCTTTCTAATGTTTTTAATAGGAATGGATGTTGTATTATGTCAAAAGCTTTTTCTGAGTCTATTGAGATAATCATATGGTTTCTGCTAGTTTTGTTGTTGATGTGATCAATTATACTGATAGTTTTCCTGATATTCAACCACCCTTGCATTGCTGGAATAAATCCTGGCTGATCAAAGTGTATTATTCTCATGATGATTTGCTGTAGTCTTTTTGCTAATATTTTGTTTAGTATTTTTGCATCTATATTCATAAGAGAAATTGTTCTGTAATTTTCTTTGTTGTCTCTTCTCGATTTAGGTATCAGTACCATATTTGTCTCATACAAAGAATTTCATAGAACTCCTTCTTCTCCAATTTTCCCAAATAGTTTGTAAAGTATTGGAGTCAATTTTCTTTAAATATTTCGTAGAATTCACTGGTAAAGCCATCTGGCCCTGGATATTTCTTCCTAGGGAGTTCATTGATGGCTTGTTCAAATTCTTTTTTTTAAATGGGTTTATTTAAGTAGTTTACTTCCTCTTCAGTTAGTCTAGGCAAGTTGTATTTTTGTAAATATTCATCCATTTCACTAAGATTTTCAGGTTTATGTGCATACAATTGGAGAAAATAATTCCTGATTATTATTTTAGTTTCCTCTTCATTTGAGGTGGATTCACCCTTTTCATTTTTGATATTCATAATTTGGTTTCTTCTTCTTTTTCATCATATTGGCTAAAGGTCTATCAATTTTATTGGCTTTTTCATAATACCAATTCTTAATTTTATTTATTAATTCAATAATTTTCTTGAATTAAGTTTTATTAATCTTTCCTTTGGTTCTCATTATTTCTAATGTAGTATTTATTTGGGGATTTTCAGTTTATTCTTTTTCTAGCTTTTTCAATTGCATGCCCAACTGATTGATCTCCATTTTCACTAATTTATTCACGTATACATTCAGGGATATAAAACTTCCCCTAAGAACTGCCTTTGCTGCATCCCACAAGTTTTGGTATGTTGTCTCATTATTGTCATTCCCTTGAATGAAGTTGCTGATTGTTTCTACAATTTCTTGTTTGACCCACTCATTCTGTAGGATTAAGTTATTTAGTTTCCAATTAGTTTTTTGTCTATCCTTCCATGGCCCTTTGTTAAATTTTTTTATTGCATTATGATCTGAAAAGGATGCATTTAATATTTCTGCCTTTCTGCACTGAATTGTGAGGTTTTTGTGCCCTAGTACATGATCAATTTTTGTGTATATGCCATGTACCGCTGAAAAGAAGGTATATTCCTTTTTATTCCCATTTATTTTTCTCTAGAGGTCTACCATATCTATCTTCTCTAAGATTCTATTTACCTCCTTAACTTCTTTCTTGTTTATTTTGAGGTTAGATTTATCAATCTCAGGCACAGAGAGATTGAATACCCCCACTAGTATAGTTTTGGTGTCTATTTCTTCCTCTAACGTCATTAATTTCTCCTTTAGGAATGTAGACGCTGTACCACTTGGTGCATAAATATTTACTAATGATATGGTCTCATATTTGATGGTGCCTTTTTACAGGATATATTTTACTCCCTTATCTCTTTTAATTAGATCTACTTTTGCTTTTGCTTTGTCTGAGATTAGGATTGCTATCCCAGCTTTTTTTCACTTTAGCTGAGACATGAGATATTTTACTCCAGCCTTTTACCTTTAACCTGTGTGTTTACTCCTGTTTCAGATATGTTTCTTATAAATAGCATATTGTAGGATTATGGTTTTTAATCCATTCTGCTATCCACCTCAGTTTTATGGGAGAGTTCATGCCATTCACATTCTCAGGTATTATTACTATCTGTGTCTTTCCATCCATCCTATTCCCTCCCCTGTTTATGCTTTTATTTTTCCCACCTTCTCCATTCCCCTTTTTAAGAGTTTTCCTTTTGACTGCCACCTCCCTCAGCATTCCCTTCTTATCTGCCACCTTCTCTTCTCCTACCCTTCTCCCTTACTACTTCTTCTCTCCCTACTAAACCTCCTTTTTCTTGGCCCTTTCCCCCTCCTACTGCCTGTAGGATATGATCAATTTTTATACTCAATGTTGTGTGTTATTTCTTTCTTGAACCAAGACTGATGAGAATAGATCTCATGCAGTGCACCTCTCCCTCCCCTCTTTCCCTCTATTATGATGAGTTTTATGTCCCTTCTCAATAGAGTCCTATATTTAACTGGTTGTGTTATTCCCTCCTTGCACTACAACCAGTGAGGGAAAAGCTCATATAATGGTCACCTCCCTCCCTTCTTTCGCTCTACTATATTGTTTTTATGCATCTTTTTGTAGCATAATTTACACCTTTCTGCTTCATTCTTTCCTCTTCTTCCATTGCACTCCCTTAATAAGGATTTTTACAAACATTTTGCATAATTTATATCCACACCCTCTATCTATATCCCTTTTAGATGTTGTCGTAAGTGTAGAGTTAATGATATTAACAGGTATCAGCTTCCCATATAGGGATGTAAACAGTTTGCTCTTGTTAAATAACAAGTTGTGTGTGTGTGTGTGTGTGTGTGTGTGTGTGTTTCCCTTATTTACTTTCCTATGTCTCTCCTGGGTCTTGTAATTGGAGGTTGAATTTTCCATTGAGCTCTGGCTTTTCCATCAGGAATGTCTGAAATTCTGTTATGTCACTGAATGTCCATCCTCTTGCCTGGTAGATTATGCTCAGTCTCACTGGAGAGGTGATCCTTGGTTGTAGCCCGAGCTCTTTTGCCCTGCAAAAAATCTTATTCCACTTCCTCCAATCTTTCAACATTGAGGCTGCCAGATCCTGTGCAATCCTCACTGTGTTTCTACATGTTATGGGACTCTGAAGATCTTCTCTGCCCCTAGGCCCTTTGATAGGCTTAAGTGGTTCTGAGAACCTCCCCTGATTTGAAAGTATACTCTGCCCCCTAATAGGCTGAATGTGGTCACATGGAGCCTGTGGTGGGAGGCTTGTTCTTCAGGAATGCCTTCGCCTTATAGCTTTGTGATTGGGCAGTGGGTCAAGAGGGCTGTGACATTCTCTGATCCAGGAGAAGGCTATATATATGCCCTGATGTGAGTTTTTGCTTTGGGACTCACTTTGGAAAGAATTGTGTGATTTGGCCAGATGAGACTCTAGGAAGATGTTGAGCACCCAGCTTTGAAAACCTAGATGTTGATACTTCCCTCTCTGGTAACTGACTATGTATCGATGTAATGGTCAGATGGCTGGAAGCCCATCTGCGGATCGGTTTCGTTGTCTGCTTGTAACTTCTGCTTCTATTCTGTTTGTATCATCTCAAGTTCAGGGTGCTGACTTTTTTCCCCGAACTAAGTAAATGATAAATGTTTGATTGATTAAAGTAAGATTGTTAACCCATTTTGAGTTGATTTCCTTTAGAAAAGCAGATCTAAGAACCTGTGCTAGCAGCCATCCTGGGTATGGGGATGTATATAAGAGTGAACAGATTGGGAAAAGGTATATTTAGGAGGCTTTCTGTTTTGGGGTGGGGTAGAGGAGAGACTGGGAAAAATTTATAACTCAAAATCTTGTAGAAATGAATATTAAAAAATAAAAATAAATAAAAGATTATTTTGAAAAAAGATACTGTGATATCTGAATTTTTTCTTTCTGGCCGCTTTTAGTATTTTCTCCTTCACCTAATAGTTCTGGAGTTTGGCCACAATGTTTTGTGGACTTTTCAAGTTGAGATCTCTTTCAGGAGGTGTCTGGTGGATTCTCCTGATTTCCATTTTACCATCTGTTTCTAGGATTTCAGGGCAGTTTTCCCTGATGAGCTCTTGAAAGATATTGTCCAGACTAATTTTTTCATCGTGATTTTCTGGTAGATCAATGATTCTCAGATTGTCTCTCCGGGATCTGTTTTCCAGGACAGTTATTTTTCCATTGAGACATTTTACCTCTTTTTCTAATTTTTCAGTCTTAATGTTTGTTTGACTGATTCTTGCTTCCTCATAGAGTCATTGGCTTCAATTTGGTTAATTCTAGTTTTTAGCAAATTATTCTCCTCAGTTAGTTTTTGAAGCTCCTTTTCCATATGGTCAGATTTAATTTTTAGTTCACACATTTTACTTTTTAAGGAACTGTTCTCTGCATTGTAATGTTTTTCTAATTTCACAATTTTGTTTTTATAAGAGGTGTTGATTTTATCTTCTACCTCTCTAAGCCAGATTTCAAAGTTCTTTTTGAACTCATCTAGGAATGCTCTCTGTGCCTGAGACCAGGTCATAGTCACTGTTAAGTCTTCATCTCCAAGGGTGGAGTCAATACTCTCTCCTTCTGAGTTTGATTCCTCCCTCTCACCATGATAAGATACCAGAGTCTTTGTCTTTGTCTTTGTAGCCTGCTTTCTTCCCATTTTGAGGCAGGACCTTAGCCATGCCCTTCCTCCCGGGTTACTAAGACTTTAGTTTTCCTCTGGGCAATAATTACTGTTTTTTTCAGGTCAGAGGTGGGGATTGGAGCAGCTGGGGTTCACTTTACCATCTTGGTCCCTGGAAGTTCAGATAGGGGGTTTTTAAATTTCCAGGCTGTGCATGGGTAGTCCTGGGAGTAGGTGCTGCCTCTGCTGCAGGCTCTGCCTTTGTCTCTTACACAGCTCTGTCTGATCCCTGCCCTGTGGTGATAGGCCTAGGAATGGCTCTTGTGGTTGGTGGATCAGCTGCCCCGTCTGGGGCTCTCTCAGTGTATGCTACAGTATCCAAGGGCCTGTATACTCTTTACATTCCTACATGGGAAAACGATCATTGTAACTCATGAGTCTTTTCTCAGTATGAGTAGTTGAAGAGAATATATGTGTATATATGTATGCCTACATATATATGTATGTATAGGAGGGTGTATGTATGTATAAATATATATGTGACTGTGTGCATATGTGTGTACATGTATACAAAGACAGAGGGCACAGAATGAGTTGAATAGGAAGGGATGATATCTTAAAAATAAAATTGAGAGATGAGAGGAATATATTGGGAAAAGGAAAAGGGGAAAAATAGATTATGGTAAATTATCTCATATAATAGAAGCAAGAGAACACTGTTACAATGGAGGGGAAGAGCAGGAAGGCAAAAAGGAATGTGTCAACCTTACTCACATTGAATTTGGCTTAAGAAGGGAATAACATACACATTCAATTGAGTATCCTACCCTACAGGAAAACAGGGGAGGGAGGGGATAAGTGAGGGGTCGATAGAAGGGAGGGCAGATTGGAGGAGAGCATAGTTAGAAGCAAACACTTTTGAAAAGGGACAGGGTCAAAGTAGAAAATAGAACAAGTAGCGGGTGGGATAGTATGGAGGGAAATATAGTTAGTCTTTCCCAATATAACTACTATAGAAATGTGTTGCTTAACTACACATGTACAACCTATGTTGAATTGCTCATTTTCCCAGAGAGGTGGGTGAAGAGGGAAGAAGGGAGAGATTCTGGAACTCAAAATTAAAAAAAAAAATGTCAATGCATGTTACATGGAATTGGGAAATAAGATATACAGGCACTGGGGTATAGAAATCCATCTTACCCTACTAAAAAGTTGAGGAGGGTATGGGGATGTATATAAGAGTGAACAGATTGGGAAAAGGTATATTTAGGAGGCTTTCTGTTTTGGGGTGGGGGTAGAGGAGAGACTGGGAAAAATTTATAACTCAAAATCTTGTGGAAATGAATATTAAAAAATAAAAGTAAATAAATGATCATTTTAAAAAAGATTCAGAATATCTGGCTTAAAGTTACAGTTCTGCTGGTTCAATCACTTCAATTAACCTCTGTGATATCAATTTCCTCATTTGTGGAAAAAAAAGGAGGTAATGTTATTGCACAATCTACTGTAGCTCCAGGTTTTTGTAAAGACCAAATGGGGCAAAAATTAATATGAAACCCCATATAACTTTAAGTCACTTTGTATATTGGAATAACCTCAAAATGTATGTGCTAAATTGTAAAACTTCAAGAAGTTTGAAGATTTGGTTGCTTGGGGTTTATTTTTTGCTATAACAATCACATTTTAGAAACCTAAGTGAATTTTCATTTCTTTAAATGCCCTTGTATGATTAATTTTGTGAAAACTACTTGAAGAAAATTTAGCTGACTATAATAGGGTAAAAGAATTAAAGGGGGGGTGGAGCCAAGATGGTGGCATAGCAGCAGCAACATATCCCAGCTCTCACATAGCCACCCCAAAATACTCATAAAATAGGACTCTAAACCAATCCTATAACTCCAAAATGCACACAGATACTTCCCACTAAAGTCAGCTCGGCTATGAGGAACCATATCAGCACTGCAAACCGAAACCAGCCTGGCCTGAAGCCGCGGCTGTGCCCCGGGGGCGGCTGGATGGGAGGAGCGGAGGCGCCTCTCTGGGGAGCAGATTAGCAGCAGCTGCGAGCAGCGTTCAGAATTAGCTAAGTGGGAATTGCGAAAGGGGGAGAAAAGCAGTCCGGCCGAAAGACCTCCAGAGAGGAAAAGCAAAAGGCAGAGGTTTTGCACCCGCCTCCACGTTGCAGCTTCTGCGCCCATGGCCTGCAGATAACAGGGGCACTAAGCGATTGTTCTCAGGCCAGGGCTCTCGTGTTGAGCGGCCTGGATCTGGATCGTTGTCTTGGGCCTCGGTCTTGGAGTCTTCATTATCCAGTCAGTTGGAAGTAAGTAGGAAGAGTCCCAGCATCTTCTTGAGAACTACGGCAGCCAGGAGGACCCCAGCAATTTGGGACAGAGCTTTCCCTTCTGGAAGCAGATTCCCACAGAGATTTAAAAAAAAATCATGGATTGACCAACCATGAGTAAGAATAAGCATAAGAAGCAAAGTAAGAACAGCTCCCAAACCCTAGATTCCTTCTTTGGGGAAAAGAAAGATCACGGAAGAGAGAGGGAGGAGGAGAGCGCAGCCAGTGCACCC
>JAQQSV010016501.1:0-11824 GCA_028646515.1 Pseudochirops corinnae | reverse complement strand
ACTGGGATGGCTGTTTTGGGGTGGGGGGGGAAGAGGGGGAGAAAATATGTAACCCAAAATCTTGTGGAAATGAATGATGCAAACTATAATAAAATTTTAAAAAATTAAAAAATATATATATAAAACTCAATTTCACCAAGGCTTTTGGGATGCTCTGCAGAGAGGTCTCTAAGAGGCCACATCTGAAGTAAATGGGTGATAATGTTTGGAGGGAGGCCCTAGGAGTTGGTGGGACCCAAGAAATACTCACTATGTATATTGGAGCTTGAACTGAGTCTATAAGTGAAAGCAGGGATTTCCAGAGATGAGCATGGAGGAA
The DNA here is from genome assembly GCA_028646515.1 of Pseudochirops corinnae. Taxonomy (NCBI): domain Eukaryota; kingdom Metazoa; phylum Chordata; class Mammalia; order Diprotodontia; family Pseudocheiridae; genus Pseudochirops; species Pseudochirops corinnae. Next base: position 11,505 of record JAQQSV010016501.1, on the reverse strand, counting down.
TAACATTCTAGATGCAGATAGCCAATGGAAATGCACTGAGGCAGAGGCAGAGAGCCTTGTTAAGAACATCAAGAAGACTGGTATCCCTGGAGCACAGAGAGAGTGCAGGTGAGTAATATAAGAGAAGACTGGAAAGACTTGAAAAGTTCTGAGTGTGAAAGGCTTTCAATGCTGGAGGAGTTTAGAATTAAGACTAGAGGCAATAGGCAATTTATTGAGCAGGTGAGTGACATGGTCAGACTCGTGCTTTAGGAAAATCCTTTAAGCAATTGAACGAGGAGGGACTGGGGGTAGAGAGAGGCTTTAGACAGAGACTAATTAGGAGCCTATTGCAATAGTACAGGCAAGAGGAGAAGGGGAGCTAGGTGATGCCATAGTGTACAGAGGGCTAAGCTTGGAATCAGGAAGACTTCTCCTCCTGAGTTCAAATCTGGCCTCGGACACTAGTTGTGTGACCCTAGGCAAGTCGCTTAACCCTGTTCGCCTCAGTTTCATCACCTGTAAAATGAGTTAGAGAAGCAAATCATGCGAACATCTTTGCCAAGAAAACCCCAAATGGGGTCACGAAGAGCTGGACACAACTGAAACAGCTCAACAATAGGGTAGAGAAGTGATGAGTCAAGAGGTAACAAGAACCTTCGCTAAGGGAGGTGGTCTTGTAAACAGAGAAAGGGATGGGTGGGATTGAGGAGAAGATAAAAATATCAGGATTTGATAACTGACCCTATATATTTGGGGGGTGATGGTGAGTAAGGAGTCAAGGAGAACACTAAGGTTTGGAGTCTGGGGGACTGAGCAGATGGAGGTGCCCTCAACAGTAAAGGGAAATTGGGAAGAGGGGAGGACTTTTTTGGGGGAGGAGTGAAGGTGAATTCTGGTTTGTGTATGGTGAGTCTGAGATGCCAGGTCAAAGATACCAGTGAGTGTACAGAGATCAACACTTTTTATCTGTCCCCTTGACTCTCCCAAAATGCTTCAGTGAGGGTAGGAAGACCAATACTATTTAGTACTTTGAGATCCTTCAAGGCCCAGTCAAGGCTAGAAAGTCATCAAGATAAGAGAGTGGAGGGAAGATGAAAAGAGATCATAAAGGTCAGAGGTGGGACTAGAGAAAAGAAGGGGCAGTCACAGTCGGTGTCCCCTTTAATGGCCCCAGATGTCCCCAGCTCCGGTCCTATTAGCTGATCTTATCTCCCAGCCCATTGTCCCCAGATGGCATGTCCCCCGGGACCTTCCCCCTTAACCCTGGCCCCTGGCATTGGAGGAATAGATCAAAGGGCAGGAGCCCCCTTCCCACCCCATAATTGGAGACAGCCTCTTTGTCTGAGTCCCCCAGAGAGGCCCTGAGCTGAAACAGAGGACTAGAGTAGAATCCCTGAGCTGCAAGTGGATGAGGGGAATCATCAGAGAAATCAGATCCCACCCTATTCACTGTGGACAAAGAAAAGGGGGGGGGGGGAGAGATCTGGCTCCTTTCACCAGCTGCTCCTGGCTGGAGCACCCTGAATCCTGAGGCAAGGGTGAGGGTAAGGAGTGGGTACCTGGGTGACTGGCTCTGATTCCCATTAGGGACAGAGCCTGGAGAGATTTCAGACAGGGCAGACCCGTAGGGAAGATCCAAAGTCAAGGGGAGGGGTCAAGGAGAAATAATAGTTCATTTTCCTGTGGTTCTTAGCCCACCCATCGAGTATTCTCCCCTAGACCCCCAAACTATTCCAACTGTCAACACTGAATTCCAAGATCGCTGGGGCCCGGAGCCAGACAGGGACAAAGGATACAGGAGGTGAAGACAAGCTGTCCCAATTCCTCTGCCCCTGGGATAGGAGAGCAAGTTTCTGTCTGATGCCCATCAAAGGCTGTGTTGACAATCCTCGGGAAAATGGGCACCGGAGAAACCACTGAGAGTCACTTGGGCCTCCGATGGATTAATGGGAGTGGGAGACGCTGAGCAGCTTTGCAGCAGAAGGTTCTGGGGCTTCCCAGCCAGACCTGCGTTGTCTTCACCCTTCTATCCTCTCTACCTTCCCTCCCCCAGTTCTCTACCACTCAGAAAAACAGACAAGCAACTTGGGTGAAAAACAATCCCTAAGCTTCAGGCCCCACACATCTGGAACCCCAGCTGCTGCTGTGTCCGTGAACTCTTCCCCTCTGTTGCCTCTCAGCCTGGTGGCAAAAACAGAGCCATGGGAGCTGCAGCTGCCTGCCCTGGGCCTGTCTGGCCTGTCTGGCCCAGGGAGTGGGCGCCAGCAAGGAGTAGGGCAGACGAGCGCAGTCTCCCTTCTCCCTTTGGACTCATTACCCCTGCTTAGCTCCTTTTCTCTGTGCCCTTTGAAACCCATCTCCTCTGGTGAGGTCCCCCAAATACTCCCCTCTTATCCCATTCACAAAAACAAAAAGATTGGGGAGAGGAGGAAGAGTCTAGAGAGCAGAACTGCAGAATTCTGCAAGCCCACCCCGGATAAGAATCCCTCCAGGATTGTAGCCAGAAGAGATCTGATGAGATAATGTCATCCGGTCCCCTGCTTGCTCTACATGAGCTTGGACACACTTAAGTCTCTCTCTCTCTCTCTCTCTCTCTCTCTCCCCCTCCCCCTGTCTCTGTCTCTCTTTCTCTCTGTCTCTGTGTTTCTCCGTCTGTCTCTGTCTGTCTCTCTCTCACACCCTGTCTCTCTTCTCTTTGTCTCCTTTGTCTCTGTCTCTGTACTTTCCCTCTCACATGCTCACAAAGGTAGAACTATGGAATATCAGATCCAGCAGGGAACCTTCAAAACCATCCTCTCCAGCCCCTTCATTTCATGGAGATGGGAAGCACAGGACGGGGCTAGAAGCCAGACCATACTTTTTGTCTTCCTTCTCTCCCATTCACATATTTACATTTTTTTATTGTTACCATTCTTTTTATCCAACAAGCACAGACAAAAATGCACAAGTTCAGAAAATGTTTCTGGAGCCCCCGCGGTATGACTGCCTGACCCTGGCATTCACAAGCACAAGCCATGCTGGTACACACACACATGCTCACACACACGCACACATACACATGTGTACACATACCCAACACACACAACACACACAAACACACACACACAACACACACACACACCAGCATGCACAAGTTTCCCCTCACAAATGCACCCAAAAGACTGAGACATGAATCTATGTGTTCGGCCACCCTGTGTGCAAGTGCAAACACTCTTACACCAACAAACACGCAAGGTCCCTCCTCTCCTGCTGGTGGACTTCTTCCAGCCCGGGATGTTTCACACGCCCCAGGCTCTGATCTCCAGACCCCCAGACGGTGGCTGCAGCCAGCAGAACTGCTGATACCAACCCCCACCTCGGGGTGGGGAGCACAGGGGACACCTCAGATGTAAACAGAGCTGACCCCTAAGCTAAAAAAGCACATGGAGGATCAGAATACTGAGCAAACAGGAGGCTATATCAGCTTGAACTTAACCCTTTCCTTCCTATCTGGCTCCCTGGTCTCTCAAGAATCTCCTGTGAGGCCACAGATACTCAAAAATGATCATCCAGTACAATCTCTCACTTTATAGGTAGAGAAACTGAGGCCAGGAAAGTCCTTCAGTGGGGCATACAGCTAGTTGGTGGCAGAGGGGTCCTAGAACCATATTGTCTTCTGACTATCCGTCATCTTCTCCCTCCCCCTGCCCCCTACCTACTCTGCAACTATTCCAATTTCTTCCCTTAGAAGGAAGGAAACAAGCATTCATTGCATGCCTATATGTGCCAGGCCCTGTGATAAGTGCTTTACAACATCACCTCATTTGATCCTCACAGCAGCCCTAGGAGATAGGTGCTACTATGATCAGCTGATGAAACCGAGGCAGACAGGAGAAAAGGTCACACAGCCAGTAAATATCCAAGGCTGGATTTGAATTCAGGCCTTCCTGACTCTAGGCCTCCTAGGTCCACTGAGTCACCTCATTGCCAGGAGGAAATAAGGAGGCTCTGTCCTCACTGACATAAGGATGAACGTCTAGATTCTCCACCAAGCAGTTCTTTGAATGGTCTAACCCAAGGGTGGGAAACCTTTGGCCTCAAAGTTTGGATTCAGTCAAAGGGCTGCCCTGGAGGACCTAGAGGGCCACATGTGGCTTCAGGGCTACAGGTTCCCTATACCTGGTCTAACCTCTGTCCTTCCCATGGCTGACCCTTGTTATTGCAAAGGCTCACCATTTGGTCAAATGGTGCTCATCTTTCCTAGGGTCTCTCATCTTCTAGTCATACAAGCCTCAGGGCAGAAAAGGGATGGTGTTGGATGGGGGTCTCTTCAGAGTTAGCCAGGGATATCTGAGCAGAGACTTGAACCCAGGCCTCAGGCTTCCAATCACCAGGGATGTAATCCAGTGTGAGGAGAAGCAAAGGCAGGGACAGAGCAATGGCCGTGGCATCTGGACTCTGTCTCTCTTCCCCTTCTCCATTCTCATTCTTTTGGCTCGAGGAACTGATGCATCACCTTGCCCTAGGGCTCAAGTTTACAGCTACACAGAAATGTGAGTTTGCAGGAAAATAGAGACCCCAAAAGCCCTCTGCTGTCACTCCCCAAGAAGCTACCCCCGTGGAGGTCAGGAGGGGACTGAGGGCAAGTGGCCAGAGGAGCCAAATTTGGGGAACAAGCTGGGGCTTTGGCCATCCCTGCTCCTGCCCCCATACTCTGTAGCCCCTTGGTCTGGTCTTTCCTCTTTAGCCTAGCCCCACCCTCCCATTCACTGCATCTTCTCTTGGGACTCTCAGTTCCAGACTCTCATTCCAGCCAAGCAAACTTGCCCTTGTCCCATCACCCTCTCCCAAATCTCCATCCTCTCTCTCACTTTTTTTACCTTGGGTTCTCCATTCTCTTACAGACTCCAATACACCAGCTGCAATCAGGAGTTGGGCAGTATTAATGCCCCCAAAGAGTGGCTAGATAGAGCAGGGGATAGAATGTTGGGACTGGGATGCAGGAAGACCTGAATTCAAATCTGGCCTAGACACTTACTGTGTGACCCTGGACAAGTCACTTAACAGCTCTTTGCCTCCGTTTCCTCATCCGTAAAATGGGGATAATAATAGCACTTACCTCCCAGGGGTATTGTGAGGATCAAATGAGACAATAAGTGCAAGTGCTTTGCAAACCTTATAACTTCATATAAATGTTTTCCTATCTATGTGTGTGTTTATATATGCACACATATGTAGGTATATGGGGGCGTATACATGCATGTGTGTGTATGCATGTGTGTGCATGCACACATGTATGTGTGTATAGGTAGATAAACAGATAGAGAGATATTTCCCCCCCTTGTCCTTCCCCCCCCCCCATTCCTCCATCTGGGATTCTCCTGCAGCCAGGGGCTCTGCCTCTGCCATGAGGCTAGGAATTGCTTGAGGGCAGGGCCTGAATCACCCTATCCCACTGGGGATTCTCTGAGGGCCAAGACTGAGTCTGGGGAGCTCCCTTAAGGGAGAGGCCTATATATAGGGACAGGCTCAGAGCAGGGATGGAACTCAGACTACTGAGCCCAGTGAATAAAGGGCTCTGGGATCTGGCAGCTAGTCAGAGAGAGATTGGGCGGAAGCTCCTTCTCCATACTTCTCTGATGAGGAAGGAGGAGGGGCCGAGGGGGAAGCAGGAGGCCTTGTCATTGTAAAACACTCACTCAGTTGACAGTTCCATTTCCTGCTCCTAATGCCCCTGAGGGAGGGCACACATGTCAGCTTTTTGTCAGAGGCACCTTGTTGAGGGTCAGAGGAAGTCAGGGTCATAGTTTGGACAGGGTGGGGAGGGGAGTTTACAGGGAGATCCAGGAGTGGCCTGAGAATGTATCACTATGAAAGGGTCTCTGGGAGAACTGTAGCCTTCCTGATACCCTCTCCTCAGCCATCTGGGCACAGTACCTGGGTCAGAGCGTCAGACTATGCTATCTGTCCCCAGTCCCAAAAAGTCAACAGGATCCCTGCTTTCTCCTCCACCTACCCCTTCCCCACAAAAGCTATGGCAAAGACCTTACCACCCTTGAGGGGGTCATCCAAAGCCAGCAAGGATTGGATCACAGTCCAAAACATGCTGATCTTCTGGAAGTCTCAGGATAGGAGCTAAAAAGAGGGTTGGGGGGCAGATAGAATGCAATTTCATCTAAGTAAGATCTCATGCCCAGACTATTACAATAGCCTGCTGGTTGGTCGCCCTGTCTCAAGTCTCAGTCCCTTCTCCGTTCAACTGTCAAATTGGTCATCCTAAAGCCTAGGTCTGATGATGTCAATGAACTCCAGTGGCTCCCTATTACTTCCAAGATCAGATATAAAATCCTCTGTTTGGCTTTTTTGTTTGTTTGGGGGGGGATTGGTCTTTTTTGGAGGGGAGAAGACATGGCAATTGGGGTTAAGTGACTTGCCCAAGGCCACACAGCTAGTAAGTGTTTGAGTGTCTGAGGCAGATTTGAACTCAGGTCCTCCTGACTCCAGGGCCAGTGCTCTACTCACTGCACCACCTAGCTGGCCCCTCTGTTTGGCTTTTAAAGCCCTTTATAACCTGACTCCTTACTACCTTCCCCGTTTTCTTATACCTTATTACACTCCACATATTCGGCAATACAGTGACACTGGTCTCCTTGATCATTTCTTCACGTATTGATTTTTTTTTTCAGTATTTTAACTTTTCCCCAATTACATGTGAAAACAATTTTCAGCATTCCTTTTTAAAATTCTGAGTGTCCCACCCACCCCTCTCATTAAAAAGGTAAGGAATTTGATAAAGGTTATACCTATGTAGGCATCATGTGCTGATCTGTGCCTTTTCATTGACTGTCCCCCCAACAGTTTTCAGTGGCTGTCCATGGAATTCTCTGTCTCCTTTCTTTGGCTTCCTCAGGTCCCAGCTAAAACCCCATTTTCAATGAGAAGCTTTTTTCAGTCCTCCTTAATACTCATGCCTTCATACTGTTGTTTATCACCAATTTACCCAGGCTATCTCTTATTTGTTTGCATATTGTCTCCCCAATTAGACACACTGTGAGCCCCTTGTAGAAAAGGGCTGTTCCTGTCTTTCTTTGTATCCCTGGGACATAGAACAGTGCTGATCACTTAATAAATGTCCTTGACTTAGCTTGGCTAGGCTTCTAGCTCTAATCTATGATACTACGAGTGTATTCTAGATTCCCAAGGGAACTGAAGAGAAGGATGAGAAGAGAGGTTTGAGAAAGACCTAGGAGATCCAAAGATCTGAAAGTTTAAAGCTGGAAACAGTAATAGAGGTCATTGAGTCCAACCCTCTGACTTTGAATGATGCATTTGAAACCTAGAGAGGTTGAAAGACTTGTCCACAGTCAAACAGTTAGTTAGGAACAGATCAGAACTCGGATCCAGTTCTGACTCCAGGCCCAGTGTTTAGGAGAACATCAGTGGGAGGAATCATTACTTTGGAGAAATGAAGAATGAGGAGTCACTGAGTAAAACCTTTTGGGTCTATAAAGGGCGACTACAGAGAAGCTGACCTTGGCCATGGTCAAATGGGAAGAAATGGAGTCAGGCAATAGCCGGAGGGATCTGAATTAGACTTTAAGCAGGGCTTTCTAGTAAAGTGGTAAGGGGTATATAAAATACTGGAAGAGGTCTGAGAAATTTTTGTTCTCTTTTGTTCAATGCCAGGGAGACTCTCCTTTGGTAACTGGTCATGGTCAGTGATAGGGATGGACAAGATCTTTCTAGGACCTTTGCAGGCCAAAGCTAGATGATTTTCTTCCTGAGTCTTCCTCAGCTGGTTTAGTTCCCTCAGTTTTTATGTCCTTCTGTCACCATTTCCATCTCCCCTCACTCCCCTACTCTCCATCAGAAAACAAAAGGAAGGATGAAGGAAGGTGAGGGAAGCTAACAAAGCCTGGAGGCTTGGATCACAGCTATGTACAGGTGAAGGTCCAGTGCCTATAATAGGATTCCTTCCCAGTCAGGCCCACTAGGTCTTCCCACTAGAAAGGGATGAGGCTTAGAGATAAAATACTGTTCTGCCCTGGTGGGAGAGGGTGGAGGAGTGGGGAGCTCTTCCTAGTGGGCTGGGACAAGAAGGAACAGGTGAGAATGTAGTTGGAAGATGAACCACTACATGAGAAACTATGGTGGTAAGTAGGATTGCAGTCCAATGAGGGAAGGACATATAACTCTTCCCATCCTGGCTGTGATATTGCTACCAGCAGGAAAGTCTTGCTGATTCAGGATTGACTGATTGAGTTCCTATCTAGAAGCTAAGGAATGGACAAAATGATTCCCTAGGGTTCCCTATGTCCTTAGGAATGTCCTTAGGACATCAAAATGTCCTCACTTTGAGGGTAGGTTTCTTCTCCAACTCAATTCAACATTCAGCATTAAGTTCCTAATATATTCAAGACATTATGATAGGCACTGGGGTTACAAAGACAAAAATGTAAAAATAGTCCCTACCCTCAAAGAGCTTATATTCTACTGGGAAAAGATAGAGGGCAGCAAGGTGGCACAGTGGGTAGAGTGCTAAACTGGAGTCAGGAGGAGTTCAAATCCAGCCTCAGAAATTTCCTAGCTGTGTCACTGTAGTGCCAATGCAATATTTACAGCCCCCATGATTGTGATAAAGACCGTAACTATAAATATCGCATGACATTCGATCGCAAAATATCCTCCAGGTAGAGGACAGAACTGAAACATTTATTTAGACACCAGAAAACTGAATCCCAAAACCAGTAAGCTGATTCCATCATGGTACCTAAGATATTTAGAAGCCACAATAACACTGAGAGCCACAGCATCCTTCAGCCTTCCCACAAACCAATACAAGATCAATATCTATTCATGAGCCTATCTGACTCCTTGTCTGAGGTCTTCCTCTCTCCCCCACCGTCTGGCTAGCTCTGGCTACCAGCTTCCTGTGGGCTCAGCTTCCCTTCAGCAAACTCCTCCCACCACAGGCTCCATGTGACTACATTTCGTCTATTAGGGGATAGAGTTTATCTTCATAGCAGGGAAGCTTCCTGTGGTCTCTGCTCTGTCCTTCAGCAAATTCTTTCCATCACAGGTTTCATATGATTATGTTCAGCCTATTGGTGACAGAGTTTACTTTCAAAGCAGGGAAGGTCTTTAAACTCCCCTAGATCTATTAAGGGGCAGGGAAGATCTTCAAATTCCCATTCCCCTTACAGCCACTTAATTCTGTTTACCTCAGTTTCCTCATCTGCAAAAAATAAGCTGAAAAAGGAAATGGAAAATCACTCCAGTATCATTGCCAAGAAAACCTCAATTCAAAACTGGCCTCAGACACTTGACATTTACTAGCTGTGTGACCCTGGGCAAGTCACTTTAACCCTCATTGTCTCAGAAAGAAAGAAAGTAGAACTTCAAATGGGGTCAGACAGAGTCAGACATGACTACTCAACAACAACAACAACAAAAACAGGAATAAAGAAAAGATAACAGGAGAAAAGGAGAATATACTGACAATTAAGAAGATTAGGAAAGGCTTAAACTGAGTCTTAAAGGAAACTAAGGACTCTGGACAGTAGAGGAAAGGAAAATAGTGTATTCTGAGTGTGGGGAATGACATGTGCAAAGGCATGACGGCAGGGGAACAGCAAGGGAGCCAGTCTGGCTGTCGGGTGCATGACGGAGAGAGCACAATAGGAAACGAAGTAGGAAAGATAGATTGGAGCCAGATGGTGGAAGGCTTTCCATGCCAAGCTGAGGAGTTTGCATTTTATTTCAGAAACAACTGGGAGCCACTTTTTGTGCAGGACCTATGGGCAAGCCTATGCTTTAGAAAACTCTTTTGGGCAACTATATGGAGAATGGATTGGAGAAGAAAGAGACAGGAAGGCAAAGGTCCCAGAAGGAAGCTATTGAGAAAGGAAAGAGAAGATGGGAGCTTGAATGAGGAGAGTGGCCACATGATTGGGGCTGGAGCTTAAGAGAGAGATTGGGGCTGGATCTGTAGATCTGGAAGCCATTTGCACAGAGATGATCATTGAACCCATAGGAGCCAATGAGATGGATCTCCAAGTAAGAGAGTGTGGAGAGAGAAGAGAAGATCTAGGACAATTTTCAGAACAGCCTTATGGACTTGATTTTTTATCTCTGGTCTAATCAATCTAATTATTAAGTGCCTGCTATGTGCCCGTACTGTAGTGGGGATATAATGGCAGAAATTAAATAATCTCTAATCTCAAGAAGCCTACATTTTGTAGACCAGTCAAGATGGTGGAATAGTGGGAAGCAGTGAAATTTAGTCTCTCCTGTAACTACAGCAACAAAGATCTTAGAAGAGCACAAGACTGAGGAGCAATTGGAAAGCTAAGTGTAAGTCCAGTCCCAAAGCCCACTGTTAAGGGATTCTCTCCCCTTTGGGAGAGATCAATGCTCTATGCAAGTGTGAGGGGGCAGGGTGGAGTTGCTGTGAGTAAGAGTTAGGAAAGATCTTCCACTTTCTTTGAGTCATTTCAATTTTTTCTTTTTCTTGAGTCTTTTCAGGGTTCTGTTCTGCAGTTGCTTCTTCTTCTGGCTTTCATCTTTGAAAGAGAAGATGGAAGATGCCAACCTCACTTCAGGTTGCAGAAGGAAAAACCTTGGGGAAGAAGCTGCCATAAGAGGAGCTGGTAGTCTCCATTATGTCCCCATCTCCAGTTTGCTAAACTAAAAATTCAGGGAATTTACCCTTGGGCAATATCTGGGACTCTCTCTCTCTCTCTCTCTCTCTCTCTCTCTGTGCCTCTGTCCCTCTCTGTCTCTGTCTCTGTCTCTGTCTCTGTCTCTGTCTCTCTTTTGGTTGAACTCTTACCTCACTCCCATTGGGAGACCTTTTTCACTCTTCCTCTGATGTCTATTTTGCTATCAAATTGAATAAATGGTTCCTTTGCTGTTCACTGTGTGCATTCATTGTGTAACTGGTATTTGGTGGAAGGGGGATCAAGTATTAGGTAAAAACTTTGGAGTAGTCATTTCTCCCAAATAATAAAACTGTGATCAGGAGTTAGCTCAAACCTGAAAATCACATTCCCTAAACTAACAGTATTTAAAGGAGCAGATAGATATAATTCTAGCCCAGCATCCCTCTCTCAGAGGAGAGCAGAGTGGTGGCCAGCTTCTACTCTCCACCTCTTACATCCCCTCCTGGCAGGAATGAAAGTCTCCCTAGGAGAAGAATGGGAGAAGAAGCTAGAGATGTCTATTCTGGCTCCTTTTGAGCCACAAGACACCCCCATGCTACAAGAGGGGGACAGCCAACACGAGAGAAGGGTCAACTCTCTGGATCACAAGTTCAACCCATAAGCAATGACCAGGGCAGGAACTGTAGAACATAGGTGGGACAAGATTGTGAAACAGGACTCTGGGAATGGAAAAGGCTATACTTTTATCACTCTCACCCCTGTTATGGGAATCTGAAGATCTTCCCTGCCCCTAGGCCCTTTGCTAATGTGGCTACGTGACTCTGAGGACCCTTGGATATTTGAAAGTATACTCTGTTCCCTAATAGGCTGAATGTGGTCATGT
>JAQQSV010016500.1:0-11824 GCA_028646515.1 Pseudochirops corinnae | reverse complement strand
TACGCCGCCATCTTGGCTCCGCCCCCCCCCCCCCCGACTCATAGTTATCTTGAAGTCCACTAAGCTCTTCTGATTCTCTTCTGCTAATTAAATGCCAATATACACTTAGGAATCTGAAAGGAAAAAAATGTTATTATGACATTTAAATAAATTAATGAAAATATATGCCCCCCAAATTATACTTAGTTTCAACAAATCAGTTTTATAAGTATGAGATAGGGGAGGTGAGACTAGAAAAGTTTAGCTAAAAATGATCCAATGAGGATTTAACATATTCTAAGCTCAAGGTGAGTCAATAGGATGATATGGCAGGACATAAAACAAATATAATCTCAGGCTGTTGCATAAAAGCCTGGGGGCCAGGGAGAAGTGGTGGCAATAGTGTCCCATACTCTGCTCTGATCATACCATGCATGGAATATTGTGCCGACCTTCAGGCAGCACCCATCAGGAAGGACATAGCAATATTGGAGATTACATTGAGGGCCACTGGAATAGTGATGGGCCTGGAGTTTATGTCATTCCAGGATTATATGAATGTGGGGATGTTTAGCCTGAAGGAGAGAACACTTAATGGAGCCATGATCACTTCTTCCAAGAATCAGAAAAGCTTTCATGTGGAAGAAGCAATTTCTAGTTCTACTTTGTTCCAGAGGGCAGAACTATGAACAATGGGTAGAGGAGTTACAAAGAGAATTAGATTTGATGGAAGTTAAAACAACAACAACAATTTCCTAAAGATTAAGGCTACCCCCAAGGTGAAATGGGTTGCCTCAGGAAATGATAGGTTTCCCTTACTAGAGGAAGGTGGGATGCCTACATGTCAAGGATGATGCAGAAGGGACCCTTGGTTTGGTTATGGGTCAGAATATTTCTAAGAGACTTCTAAGGCCACTTCCACTTCTTCAATATGTGTTAAATTAGCTTTTCTCATAATTATGACTCTTCACAAATCCTTTATTTAATTTATGGCTTTTTGACTTTGTAAGACATGACTTTCAAAGATATTGCATATATGCACACAAAGGTGTTCCACACTCTAAGAAATTCTAAAATATGAAGATGCAAACTATAAACAAACAAGAGCATTCATAGGAATTCATTTTATATGGAAGTTACTGGGGACATATGGAACTTTTCAGTAACTTTTTCATTGCTATATAAACCTTCTCCAGTACAAAATAACACAATTTGTACTCTTTCACTTTATCACGAACTATAGTACCATTGTAATTATGTCCAATGATTGCATGTATATCTTATTGCATACACTATTGAAAAGTAAAGTCATCAATATATTGTATGTAGATATATGTCTGGCTCATAAATGATCATCATCAGGTTTGGATCATCATAACCTGAGACAATAGAGGAGTTTCCTTTATATCTTAAAATAATGAGAATCTTTATAAAGTTCTCTTATTTCATCCTCCATCAATGTAATATAAGGGGAAACAATCCTGATTAAAAGTCAGAACACCCTGGTTTTAGTCCAGATGCTATACTGTTAGCTTTAAGGCATTGGAAAAGTTGTTTATCTGATCCATCTTTCAGCTATTTCATTTATAAAATATGTAGAAAATTTTGGGAGAGAGGGCACTAACAAGTTGGTGGGGGAAGAGGAGCACTCAGAAAAGGCTTCATGTAGAAGGTGATGTTTGAGCTGTGCTTGAGGGGGAAAAGACACAAGGAATTCTAAAGGTAAATGAGAGGAAAGGGAATAAGAAAAACCCATCATATTTAGCAATTTAGATCTCACGTTTAATTGTATAAAAGACAATTTCAGTTGAGTGATGATGTCAGCAATCAGACTGCAAAGAATTGAGAAGTGAGAGGAAAAGAAGTAGAGGCAATGAATGTAAGTGATTTTTCTAGGAGTTCATGAAAGGGAGAAGAAATATAGGATGATAGCATATGGAGCTGATAGAGTCTAATGAGGTTATTTTAAGCATGGTGGAGAGGAGCATGTTTGTAGGCAACAGGAAAAAAAAAGCAATAGATAAGAAAGGACTGAAGAACAGAAAGAAAAGGGGAAGATCTGTCTGCTGAAGAAAATGGATTCAAGGACACTAATACAGGGGTTGGCCTTCCTCAGTCACTCAGTCAATAAACAATTAAGCACAGTGTCAGTCAGGGTACTAAGCACTGAGGATACAAAGAAAGAAAAAGACAATCCCTGACCTCATAGAGCTCAGAATCTAATGCAGGAGTCAACATGTAAACAACTACAAACAAATTACTGTATACGGGAGAAAGAAAGTAATCAACAAAGAAAGCACTAGAATTAAGAGGGATTAAGAAAGGTTTCCTGTAGAGGTGAGATTTGTAGCTAGAACCTGAAGGAAACCAGGGAAATCAGGAGGCAAAGATGAAGAGAACATTCCAGGCATGGGAGAAATCTTGTCTTCATCAGAGATTAAATGAAGAAAGATTGGAAGATTACTGGAAGGGGAACAGAGCTACAGATGAGAAGAGAAGAGGGAACTCATAGCAAAGATTTCTCAACTGAATTATGAGGTATGAAGACTTCAGATGACACAATGAGGAAGAGATAGTATGAGAAGCATGAGGAGAGAAGAGAAGGTTTGAAATAGCCTCTGTGCGGAGTGAGATAAAAAAATCAATTAGGAAGAAATAAGAAGATGGGCTTGCTGTGCTGAGGGCCCATTTGAATTTTTTTTAATTTGTTATGGACTCTCTTGGTCTGGGTACATGATTCCCTCCTGCCTCATTCAGTCATTCAGTAGCATGTAAATATGATGAAGGACTCGGATTGTGGGAATAATACATGCTGAAATTTGATAAAACAAATACCTCAAAAGGTCAAGGTGACAAGGGATTAGATAGTAGAACACTGAACTGTTAAAGTATAGGGTAAAGATTGGGAGGGAAAAATGTGGATTTAGAGCAGAAGTGATGACCTGGGAAAATCCTGAGAGCAGCATGAATTAAAAGGCACAGGGAGGATGAAAAATAGGGTTTAGGAGTGACAAGGTATAAAGATAGCAGGAATGGTGAAAGAAATTTCAGAGATTTTTATTGTGGAAACGGAATGCTTATGAGTAATTAAGATATGTAGGGTTAACTAAGGTAGAATGGAGGTCCAGGTCATGAAAATTGAGGAGATTGAGGAATTGGCAGGTTAGAGTGCTTGAGAGAACATCAATATATGTATTGAAATCTCCTAGAATAGACCAGGAATTGGAGGAAAGAGGAAGATTGTGAGCCAGGTATTGAAAACTCTGGGAGCCAGAAGAGAGCAACCCCTAAGATCTGGATTAGTGCTAAACATGCTGGAGTGAACCTCAAAGGAATAGAGGACGCTGAGTGAAAAAGAAAAAGGAAGGGGAGACTGGCTTAAATAGGGAAAAGTAAATGCTCAGGAAACTGACTGACTCATCTATTTAAAAAGACGTGGAGGAAAGCTGAAAGCAAGTACCTGTATGCAGATGTGTGCGTGTGTCTGCACACACACACACACACACACACACACATGTATCCGTATGCACATACGTGTGTATCAGTCTTATAAGAACCATGTCAGGAGCACTGCGGACCAGAATGAGCTCACTAATACTAAGCACAACAACAACAACATACAGGAGTAGCCTATATTGGAGCAAAGGGAGGATCAGAAGAAGAGTAAGGTCAGTGCTTGGGGTATATAGAATGATAGCAGTTGATGAGGGGGAGAAGACTGAACTACTCAACTCTTACTTTACTTCTTTTTCTTCCAAGGAAAGATCTCTTTGGCAAGAGGAAATGCAAAGGTGATTAGCATTGAGTGGAAAATCAAAATAAATGAGATGGTCAAGCAGTATTCTCAACTGCGCTCAATGAATCCAAATCACTAAATCCAGAAAAATCATGTCCTGAATAACTGGCAGTACTTTGGCTATAGCACTTTCAAGTGATCTCTCTCTGACTCTAAACCTATTTCTATTTATTCTCTCTGTCTCTGTCTCTCTCTCCCCCTCCCTCCTTCAACTTCTCCTTATCAACTGTTTCTTTCCCTACTTCCTTCAAACACATATAGGTCTCCTCATTCCTGAAAAAATCCCTCACTAGTCCCTACCATTCCCTCAAAGTATCATTCTGACTCTGTCCTCCCTTTCTCAGGTAAACTTAAAGAAAAAGTTGTAACACTCATCCCTTCACTTTCTTTCCTCTCATTTGTTGCTCAGTCTTTCCCAATCCGTCTAACTTCTGACCTTCTGACCTTATCACTCACTTGAAACTTTT
The DNA here is from genome assembly GCA_028646515.1 of Pseudochirops corinnae. Classification (NCBI taxonomy): domain Eukaryota; kingdom Metazoa; phylum Chordata; class Mammalia; order Diprotodontia; family Pseudocheiridae; genus Pseudochirops; species Pseudochirops corinnae. The sequence goes on along the minus strand of JAQQSV010016500.1, from coordinate 7,582 downwards.
CTCTAGAGCAGTCAATGCGCTCTTAATTGCTAAACTGGATGATCTTTTCTCAGTCTTCATCTTTGATATATATTTGGTATTTGACACTGCTGACCAGTCTCTTCTAGTTACTCTCTCTTTTCTGTGGTTTTTGTGAGTAACAAAATCCTTTCCTGGTTTTCTTCTACCTGTATGACCACTCTTCCAATACCTTTGCTGACTCGTCAACCTTATTATACTCCCTAACTATGGGTGCATCTCCAAGGTTCTGTCTTAGGCTATTGTCTCTTCTTTCTTTACCCTTTCTCGGTAATTTCATTAGACTGATAGATAAAAGGCACTTACTAAAGGCTTGGTTGATTGAACAATAGATTATTTCAGAATAACCTGTCTTCTCTCTAAAATATGGTAGTTGAAATGGTAGATCAAGTGAATGACACTGATTTCAGCAAAACCTTTTATAAATGGGGTATAGTCATATTGTTGGGATAAAAGGAAGAGATTAACAAGCTGTTTTTGTGGGAAAAATAGAGAAATATGCTATAATAGTTTATGTTAAATTGGTAGAATGACTGGACCCCAAAAGAGTAGTCATTAATGGTTTGATCTCAATATAGTAGGAGATTTGTAGAGAGCTGATCCTGGGATTTGTTCTAAATATTATAATATTTGTCATTGATCTGTAGGAAGGTAGAGGTTTATTAAACTTGTCAAACATTTTGGCCATGAAAAGCTTGGAAAGGTTTCTAACACATCAGATGACAGAGTTGGAAGCTAAAATGATGACCAGCTAGAATAATGGGCTGAATTGAATAAGGTAGGATTTTAAAAGATAAAATGTAAACTTATGCACTGGGTTAGAAACAACAAAAACTTCACAAGTACAGGAGGATGGCATGATTAAATGACAATTCTTGTCCCTCCCCCCCCCAAAAAAACATCAGGTTGTGTAGAGAGAGTTAGTGGACGACAAGGTCGAACATCACAACCAAAAAAAAGGGGGGTAGTAATAATACCCAGGGCTTCATTAATAAAGATATAGTGTCCATAATTAGAAAGGTAGGAAGTAATTCTACTTTATTCTGCCCTAGCTATACCACATCAGAATGACATTCAGTCCTGCGTGTTACATTTAAAAAAAATTATATCGATATCTTTTGCACTTATATCACTTTATATATATATATATATATAAAATTACCTTCCTCCTCTACAATTAACTAGACATCTTTTGTAACAAAGAATAAAAAAAGAAAAAAATCAATTTAGCAAAACCAACCAACATACAACATGTTTGACAATTCATGCAATATTCCACTCTGAGGATTACATTTTGGGAAAGAAAAAAATGAACTGGAGAGCAACCAGAAGAGGGGAGCTACTAATACAATGAGGGGATTAGAGTATATAATACATATGGATTAGTGGAAAGAAATTAGAACTGTTGAAGAGAGAATGAGATGGGGAGAGAGGGAGACAGCAAGGAACAGAGACAGACAGACAGACATACCAACTGACAGACACAGAGACAGAAAGACAGACATTGAAAGAATATAAAAGCTGCCTTCAAATTTTTAAAAAGTTGTCACCTGACAGAAGATTTGAACTTATTTTACTGAAACTAGAATAATTTTAATTTAAGAAATAGGTTACTAAACAGGTTGTAGATTCTCAATAAATGGATATCTTCAAGCAGAAGCTGAACAACCATTTCCTCCATGCATTATAGAAGAAATTCTTGGTCATGTATCAGTTGAACTAAATGGCCCCTATTGTCTGTGGGCCTGTAATTTTGTATTTTTCAGTCTTCAGTTATTAGAGGAGGATTTTAAAAGGAGAATAGCATGGTCAAACTCAGGGGTGTGCTGGAGTGAGCTCTAATCAGCTTGCTGAGAGTCCCAATTGGTAAATTTTCAGTGTGAGTATTTACACCTCAGAATCAGCAATCACTACAAATCAGGGCTTGATTTTTGTCTCTTTTGTAGATTTTCTAGACTTAAGAAACTGCTAATGATGCAAATTAGACTTAAAAGTATGTGTGTACATTATTTTCTAGAGTGCCCATTTGTTAAAGATTTATCAACACACCTCTGAACTGCTCTATCAACATTGCTTGAGTTTAATTAGAACATGATAAAAGACTCGGGGAATAAAGTCATCACCAGACTGGAGGCTTGGTGACCCCATGCCAACAACGACAACAACAACAGACATTTCTTTAGCACTTCAAGGTTTGCAAAGTCCTTTGCCTCTGTTATCTAATACGAAACTCACAACACCCCTGGTCACACTTAGGAAAATTGTTTTGGGAGAGACTAAAAACAGGGAGACCACTTCAATTATTTTATTTATTCTGAACTTAAACCCTAAATAAAATGAATGTTTCCACATACAAAGCATAACAGAAAAATAAGATTTCACATGTAGCCACAAATTTGTACCACATATACTTTTCTCCAAGTATATAACAAAGTCAACATGTTCTTTTCAAAGCTGTCCTGCTTCTCTGAGTTTCCTATTGATCTTTCTGTTCACTTCTATAAATTATTTTAAATATTTCAATGAACCTTTTTTCTTTTTTTTTCCATTTGGTAAGCTATCAATAGCTTCCTTCTCTCCCTCCAACTCTAAAATGAAAAAATAAAAACAAAACCTCCACATCAGATATGAAAAGTCCCATAGAAGATATGTCTTAAAGTGTTTCCTTCTGTACCCTGAGTTCTTCACCTCAGTGTAGAGAGGAAGTTTCATCACCCAACCTGTGGATCTGTGATTGGTCATTGTTTTTAATCAAAGTTCTTAAGTCTTCTTTGTTTTATTATTATTATTATTATTATTATTGACAATGTTGTTATAGTATGAATTGTTCTCCTGATTCTGCTCACTTTTCTCTGCATCAGTTTATACATATTTTCCCAATTATTCCAAACTTTCTGAAATGACCCGTTATCAATTTTTTCCGGATTGAGAATGTTTTATTGTATTCATATACATAATTTATTCAGCCATTACCCAATTAATAGACCTTCTCTTGGTTTCCAGTTATTTGCTATTGCAAAAAGAACTATCTAAATGTTTTTTGTACATATGGGTCCTTTTCCTTTGATCTCTTTGCTGTATAAGCCTTGTAATAAAAGGTATGTGCAGTTAAGTCCCTTTCACGTAATTCTTACAAATTATTTTGCAGAATGTCTCGACCAATTCATAGCCCCAGCAACAATACATTAGTGTGTCTATTTTTCAGAAACACCTTCAACAATTGTAATTTTCTTTTTTTTCCTTTTGTAATTTTTGGCAATCTGATGTTTATGACATGGAATTTCAGAATAAAAAACTATTTTTAGTAGCTCAAGTGAGGTGATAAGAATTTGAACCAGGTTCATGTCAGAGAAAGTAAAAGGAAGAGGACAGATATAATCTATATTGTGAGAGTAAAATTGAATAAATTTGGCAACTGATTTGATATAGGAGTGAGGTGGGCGGAAGAATCAAAGATGATGCTGAGTTTTCAAATATGAGTGACTATAAGAATAGTAGAGTTTTCAAAAAGAATTGTCCCAATTAAGAGGAGTACCATGTTTGGCAGTATAAGAGAGAAGAAAGAAATGATCGCTTCAATTTTGAACATTACCAGTTTGAGATGTTTATGGGACATTCATGTGGAAATGTAAAGCAATTGTAGGTGCCAAATTACAGCTCAAGGAAAAGGCTTTGACTCTATAGATGAGTATGGGGGGGAGGGGGTTCAAATACATTGGAGTGCTAATTGAACCCGTGGAAGTCAATGAGATCTCCAAAGAAGAAAGCATAGTGAGAGAAGAAAAAGGACAGAGCATTGGAGAATAGTCATATTTGGGGGATAAAAGGAAGAAATCATTCTTTAGTCATTTTTTTGTCTTTCCTGACTCTTTGTGACCCCGTTTGGGGTTTTGGCAAAGATACTAGAATGGTTTGCAATTTCCATCTCCAAAAAAGGCAGAAGAAGGCCCCATAAAAAGGCTGAGTAGTGTCCAGATATTCAGGAAGATAACAAGAGAGGTGAAAGTACCAAATGGAGGGAGTATCCAAAACTATAAATTGCTTTAAAAAAGAAAAAGGAAGATGAACAAAAAAACTATTGGGTTTGACAATTTAAGCATTTATAGATAACCTTGGGGAGCACATTTTCAGTAGATGAGAAGTAGAGGGAACAGAAACCAGGTATGAAGGGATGAGGAGTAAGTAGGTAGTAAAGAAAAGGATATGAGCAAGTATATACTATTCTTTTTAGAAGTTTAGTGGCAAAGGACAGGAGAGGGAAAGGACATTACAATGAAGGTCAAGGGAAAGTTTATTTATGATTTTAGACAAAAATTGAAGATAACAAACAAAAGAGAAGTGAAAAAATTGTAAAGATTATTATAACAAGCTGTTTCTACCACCAAAGTTAGGGGTGTCAACACAAGGGCTAACATCAGTCCAAAATAGAGAAGATAGCACCAAAGAGAACAAAACCAGTTAAAATCAGATGGAATGAAATCAACATAAGGGATCTGTTCTGCAAATGAAATTATTATAGGAGTTTTAAGAAATTGTTCTTGTCTCTTACTGAGTGGAAAAGAATGAAGATATGGGGGGAAAACAAACCTTGAATCTTATTATTCATTACTTATTACTTCCTATACCTATTGGAGTAAATATTTGGAGTCCTTCTTAGCCTTGGTTCTTTCCTACCTTTCTATCTAGACTCTTACATATCACTCCCTTCTATGGACTCTGATACAGTCACACTGATTTTCTTACTGTTCCTTATTCGGGACCCTCTATCTCTCATTTCCATTATTTGCATTGGCTGATGCAAAATGATAGAGAATCATCCCCATGATAGACCCTCTTCCTTCCCAACTCCATCTCTTAAAATGCCAGTTTCCTTCATGAGTCAGCTCAGATGTCACCTCCTAAATGAAGCCCTTCTTGGTCTCCTCATTTGGTACTGCCTTCCCCAATATTATCTCTGATTTCTTTTTTGTATGAACCTATGAGGTTCTCTCTATATGTACATTCATCTCCCCAAAAAGAATGTCTGTGAGGGCAGGGACTCCTCTATCCTTGTCTTTGTATTCTTGTCTTTGGGTCATTACTTCCAAACATTGGTTAAAGGTATTCACCAGAATCAGCACTCCCATCAGTGAGATGGGGTTGCTTTCTGTATCCTTCTAATATAGATCTCATGTATACTATTGAATTCTTTTTCGTATGTGGAAAGATATTGCTACCAACAGATCATAGACTCTGTAATTTCATCGGTATGTGGGTATTCCCTTGTCTCCACTGACAGATTGTTAAACTTCTTCAGTCCCTAGCTAATTGAGAAAAAAATTATTAACTGATTCTAACTTTCCAATTTGTAATGGAATTGTTATTCCCTGTTGATTGGTAGGATCTTCCCTCTCTGGAACAAACAATATGCTGAACATTCTATTTCCTTTTTCCATTTCACCCTTGATCAATTTAACTTGGAGTTTACTAGCTAGATTTCTTCCTTCCTTCCTTCCTTCCTTCCTCTTTCTTTCTTCCTCTCTTTCTCTCTTTCTTTCTCTTTTTCTCTCTTTCTTTCTTTCTTTCATCACAAAACCTTAAAGCCAACTCACTTTGAAGCTCATAGATTGAACCATAATAGGTCCCTGCCCAAGCTTCACTTAAACACTGTATTTTGGGCACTCCTGGTTTAGAGTGAATGTCAGTGGTAACTGTTTCTCTTTGGAACGGCAAACCTAAGGGTCTTCCCCGCCAAGTCTGATTTTTTTTTTCCTTTTTCTAATTAAAGGAACTGTCCTTTGACTAACTTCTTAAAGAGGACTATTAACTGAATGGGCATTACCTCACTCTAAGTGAGTACCTGAAAAGGCCTTACCCTAAAAAGGCCAGGGTCTCTCACTGAATCCTGGGCCAGCTACAGTCATCCTGATGAATATCTGGTCACTGGATCCAGATTGCTCTGGAGGAGAAAGTGATGCTGGGGACCTTGCACAGCCCCCCCTCACTCAAATCAAAGTCAACTGCAAGTCATGTCATCATTTCCCTGATGCCATGGTCCTCTTTGAAAATGAAGGAAAAACACAAAACAAACACATTCTTGTCTAGTAGAATGGTTGGCACATATGAAATACTTTAAATTCTTAAAGTATTTCTTAAATTCTTAATGCATTCACTTGTTGATTGACAAATTAATACTAGTGGGGGGAGGGGATGATCATGATAACATAGAACACTACCAACTTATATATTTCTTTCCTATCTGTAAAAAAAACTCCTTATTAAAGTAATTTATACACAAATAATAGCATCTAGACACACTACCAGCCTTATCACTAATGAGGATGTTAGTAAGAAATAAGCTGGCTTTCACAAGTGATATCAAAAACTGACTATATCTTTATTGTTTCACAACTGACTAGAATATATAGAGAATATAAGATTTCAGTGTACTTATTATTTAATGTCTTTGAAAAAGAACTTGACTTGATAAAGCAAAATGTTGCCTTCAAGGCACTCTTCAAAAGAGATGTTACCCCTTCCATACATCATAATAATTCAAGATTCCTTGAAAGATGTAACCTTAATGACCTTCAGATGATATTCAGGAGAGTCCTAAAGCAGGGAGGTTAATGCTTTTCAAAGTTGTTTATTATTGCAGTGGAAGAAATCCAGCACAAATTTCAAGAGAAAGGGGAATTGATTCCATGTAGATAGTGAAGATTCTCTAGATGCTGCACTTTGCAGATTATACAGTGCTGGTAGAATTAAGCCTTAGAATACTGCAGAGCTTCCTGGAAGAGATCCATTACTATTTTTTTTTAAATTAACTTTTGCTTATTTTTAGTTTATATCATTCATTTCCACAAGATTTTGAGTTACAAATTTTCTCCCCATCTTTCCCCTACCAACCACCCCAAAACAGCGATCACATGTTTACCCCCTCCCCCAATCTACTCTCCCCTATGTCCTCTCCCTCACCCTTCTGACTTTCCAGTAGGGCAAGATGGATCTGCTTACCCCAGTGCCTGTATATCTTAATTCCCAGTTGCATGTAAATAATAATAATAATTATTATATATATACATTTATACATATATTTTTAACATTTGATTGTAGAATTTTAAGTTCTAGATTCTTTCCCTACTTCCCTCATCACCCTCATCACATCACCCTCATAACATCACTGCAAAGACAAGCAATTCAATACAGGTTATACATGTGTAGTTACATAGAACATCTCCACAATGGACATACTGTGAAAGACTGCTATATTTCCCTCCTTCCTATCCTGCCCCCCCACTTGTTCTATTCTCTACTTTGTCCCTGTCCCTTTACAGAAGTGTGTGCTTCTAACAAACATCCCCCTTCCAACCTGCCCTCCCCTCCATCATCCCCCCTCTCATCCCCATCCCCACTACTCTCCTGTAGGGCAAGATACCCAATTTAGAGTGTATGTCATTCCTTCCCTAAGACAAATTCAATGAGAGTAAGGTTGACCCATTACCTTTTGCCTTCCTTTTCTCCCCCTCCATTGTAACAGTTATCCCTTACCTCTTCTATATGAGATGATTAACCCCATTCTGTC
>JAQQSV010016499.1:0-11825 GCA_028646515.1 Pseudochirops corinnae | reverse complement strand
ACAGCCCTCTAGACCCACTGCCCAATCACAAAGCTACAAGGCACGGGCATTCCTGGAAAACAAGCCTGGCGCCACAGGCTCCACGTGACCACATTCAGCCTATTAGGGAACAGAGTATACTTTCAAATATCCAAGGGTCCTCAGAGTCACGTAGCCACTTTAGCAAAGGGCCTAGGGGCAGGGAAGATCTTCAGATTCCTATAATATCTATCAGTTCACAAGTCTGTGGTTCCTTGGTACTTGAACTATGTGTTTCTCCATTCTAGTGAATTGCCTGTTTTGTCTTGTGTTTTTGTTGTTGTTGTTGTTGGTGGTGGTGGTGGTGTTTATTTTGATCTGGAAGCTCTGGATTTTTATTGGGTCATTCCTGGGAGGTTTCATTTTAGAGTCTCAGGAGGTGACCAATGTATTTTTTTTCCTATTTTCACTTTTCACTCTAGTTCTAAAACTTGTGAGCACTTTTTAATGATTCTTGAAATATAAAATTGAGACTTTTTTTGTGGGGGAGTAGGTGATAATGATGTCAGGTGCTTCCATTGTTCAAATGTTTCTTAAATTATCTATCCTTGAATTGTTTTCCAGATGATTGTTTTTATATGAAAAACTTAAATTTTACTCTTTTTTAACATTATAACTTTTAAAAATATTTCTTAGGGTAATTAATTTATCTTTATTTCATCCAGAATTTCAATGAGTGTATTATTAACTGAGTACTGTTTTGCATATTTATGCTAAGCTGTTAATTTTCTTCTAAGTCTCTCCTCTTTAGGTCTCAAATATTTTCCATTTTTCCTTCACAGCTCTCATTTTCCTTATATCATTCTAAACTACTGCTTTAAAAGCCTTCATCATTTCTTCTACAAATTAAATTCATTTTGTCTTTGTTCTTTGAGGCTTTGACTATAGATATTTTGGAATTATTTTTCTTTTCTTGGATTGTGTCTTGGGCAATCCTGGAATCATAATAGCTTTTTTGTGACTTATTTTTGTTGACTTGTTGACTTATTTAGATATACTGACTCATTTTTCCAAGGATCTGCTCTGAACAGCTAAGTGTTGCTGGATTAGCTGAGAGTTCTAGGGATTCCGTGTCTTTGAGCCAGGCATTTCTCTATGTGTGTAGCAGGGGTTAGGGGGTGTTTGTTTTCCTTACACTCTTCCCCCCAAACCCAGGACTATAATAATTGACTAGACACCATGTCTACTACTTGCTCCAGGAACCTTTGCTCTGGAGTCTGGGCACTGAATCTGGACTCCAGTCTTCTCTTGGATATCCTACACTGGCCTGAGGGGCTTAAGGGAGTCAATCTAAAATCATTTTGATATACTTCCTCACTATTGGCCTATTTTAGATTTCTGGGCATGTTACATTCTTATTCTAGGTCCCTTTGAGAGATACTAATTTGCTGACCTAGGTCTAGACCTGAGTCTGGGTCTGTTATCAGCTCTTGTTATCCTTGCTTTTTTGGCCTACCCTGGGGCTCTGGGCACTAAGTCCGTGATTATGGTTTACTTAAGTTCTAGAGTTCTTATCTTGGTCTGTGGCTTATAAATTGAATTTGAGATTATAAACTACAAAGAAGAGTCACTATAGTTTCTCCTTCCATTTCCCAAACACCTCTTGGTCTAGAATTCTTCTTGGATATTTGCTGGGGCAATTATGGGCGGAGCTGTCTGTGTTGCATTCTTTTGCTCTGCCTTCTTGGTTTTATTTTCCCATTCTAATGTTCAAGGAGTTTGGTACTTGGGTCAGGTTTTATACCTCTTGGGTTAAGCTGTTAATTTCCTTCCAAGTCTTTATTCCAATACTCTCACTCCTTTTCCTTTTCTTTTTCCTATCATTCTAATTTCATTTATAATAATACTATTTAACTCTTTAAAAAAAAATTCTCACTTCATTTCTTCTATGAATTCTAGCTAAGATTGTGGCCTAACAGTTTCTCTGACTATTTGCTCATAAGTATTATAGATTTAGTCTCTGCTTGTGGGTTTCTGTCATCTGGCATCATATTTATTCTTTCTTATGGAATTATTTTTTTATTAACTTATTTTTCCAGACTCACTTGCCAAATTAAGACTTGTATAAAGGCCAGTCTCTGTTCCAGACATAACAGAAAGGCCTTAGAAGGTCTTGAACTATATTACTTTGGGTTTTGTTACTATATTCTCTGAATGCCATACTTTTCATGGATTAAATACTGATTTTTTTTTTTTTAATCCATGGATAACAGGAACAAATTAAGCAAGGGAGCTGTAAATTTTCAGCAGGTTCTAAGTAGTCTGATATAGGTCATATTCTGTTTGTTCAATAAAGATCTACATAGTTTATAATCATAATAGAAGTCAGACAGTTAGAATGATTAAAGTAATATTGTCAATTAAAATACCTTGCATCTTCTCAGTAATCTTTTCAAAATATATTTACTGTCTATATTTTATTTTTCCTCACATAAAATAATGAAATATACAGACTTACATGTTTGTAATTCTCTTCCTAAATTCTTTTAGGCATTCAATGGATTGTGTAGCAGTTTTTTGTTCTTAGGGCTGGGGATCATTAAGAGTATAGACCAGATGACTGGTTGAAACCTAGACTTTAGACAAGTCCACAAAGTCAGGATAGTTACCAGGAAAGGTCCAAATCATAGATGAAGTTCATCATTAAATAAGCCTGCTATGCAATGGACAGAGATCTGAATATACAACAGGTTAGCACTAGGGAATCTGACAGCAGAAGCTGGATTCAGAGCATTGGACTGTGACTCCAAGATTAGAGCCTAAATCCTAGAAAGACAAGGTTAAGTGTCTAAATCAGAAGGAAGAGGAATGTGAGAAAGACATGAAAGCAAAAGCTCAAATGAAAAGATAAGAACCTATTCCCAAATGAGGCGTAAGATGGGTAGCTACATAGAAAAAAATTAAATAAATGTAAGGGAAGTGCTTAGTCAATATACGAAGGCAGCTAAAATGAATTAGATTAACTGAAATTTGATCTAGTGAATATTATATTGATGACCTTATAAGGGGAAGATATTATGCTAGATACTAAGCATTTAAAGGCAAAAATAAAAGTCCTGTTCAGAAAGACCTCCATTTCACTAGGGAGAACTACTCTATTAACAAACAAGTACATGCATGGCAAGTTAAGAGGGGGAATCCACGACTGTAGAGGATTACAAAACAAATCAACAAACACTGATTAAACACCTAAGATGTGCCTGGCACCAGGGATACAAAGACATAAATAAAATGGTGTTTATATTCAAGCAGCAGAGAGAATGAAAAACTTTTAAAAAGGAGTCAGCAACTGAGCTGAGCATTATAGGAAGAAGTATCCTGAGAGGCAGTGGTGAGGAGGGAGTGCATTCTAACACTGGGCAACAAGCCTACATAAATGAATGGAAGTGGGACATGGAATGTCACATGTGGCTGGAAGGATAGTAGCAACTGTTTGGTTGGAATATACACTTTTTGAAGTAATATGAAATTCATCCTGAAAGGTGAATTACTGAATACTTTATCTGGTGAGGATCTTGTGAGTGAGGGAACAACATGACCAGATTTGTGCCTTAGGAAGACTATTTTGGCAGATTTGTGTAGGATGTATTACAGAGAAAAGTGAGTAGAAGCTGATAGACAAAAGAGGAATTTATCAATATAATTTAAATGAGAAGTCATCATGAATGGACAGAAGGGAATAGTTAACAAAAATAGCATGGAGGAAATGGAAAACTAATATGGTGAACTCTTTTAAGTGTATAACTAATCAAGATTCCAAAGGACTAACTATTAACCATACTACCCACTTCTTTTCAAAGAGGTAAAGGAATCAAAACACAAAATAAGCCATACTGTTTTGGAAATTAACAATGTGGAAATTTGTTTTGCCTGACTCTACATGATGCATTGAGTTTTGTTCTTTTCATGATCTCAGTTTAGGATGGATAGATAGGAGTAGGATGGATGGTGAGAAGGTGGGTTTTGGCAGATTTAGATAACTTTTTTTCAAAAAAAATGAGGGAATAGAGCAGTGCAAAAAACAATGCAATGGTGATGCATGGACTGTTTGATATGGGTGTGGTAAAGCAAAGCATATGCCAATGTGCCATGGGTCATGGTAGGAATGGGCAGCAATGAAGAAATTCTCAAGGTACAAGAATGCAACTTGCAGAAATCCTCAGATTTTTGTAAACACTTAAAGATGGAAAGAGAATTAAAAAAAAAACAATTTAAGAGGAAGAACAGTTTAATACTACATGGAAATATGTTTGTTAAACCCAAGGAAATAAATTACTTAGAAAAAAAAAACCTCTGTATGTGATAAGCACTTCTGGAAAAATTAGAAAATGGGTTGGTAGAAATTATGTTTGAAATAATATTTTGCACCACATATCACAATAGGCTCCAAATAGTTATGTTACCTATTTATTGAAAATGCTAAAAGAGAACCAAATTAAATAATTATTTTATACTTATAAGAAGCAGAATCCTTGAATAAACAAAATACAGAGACTATTGCAAAAGAAGAAATAATCATTTTGATTATATGAATGTGATTATATGAATATGAATATGCATAAACAAAATCAATGCATCTAAGATTAGAAGTATAGGTAAATAGATTGGATAAAGCACCAACCCTGGAGTCAGGAAGACATGAATTCAAATCTAGTCTGAGACATTTCCTACCTATGTGACCCTGGAGAAGTCACTTAATCCTGTTTTCCTCAGTTTCCTTATCTATAAAATGAGCTGGAAAATAAAATGGCAAAACACTCCATTATCTTTGCCAAGAAAACCCCAAATAGGGTCAGAGATAGTTGGACACAATTGAAATGACTCAACAAGATTAAAAGAGAAACTTTCAAATGGAAAAATATCTTTGCATCACTTATTTTTAAACTATTCTGATACTCAAGACGTATAGGAAACCGACAAATGCATAAGACCAAAATACCATCCATTCCTCACTTGATAAAGTGACCCACTGAATATGAGAATGCTGAGCAAAGTAGTATAAATGCCTTCAGTTTTACCGGGTTATTGTACATACCACATCTACATATCTACATATCTATTCAGTGTTCAGAGAAATTCATGGTTTATCTTATTGAACATACTTAATGTATTAAAACACAATAAATGTTCTTCTTGCCTCTTTCTCTCTTCTTTAGGTTCACCAATTAGTCATTTTTTGCATTCTTTTGTGTCTCTCCTCCTCCCCTAAAGCAGCAGTGAAATGCAATGGAAATAACATTGAATTTGAAATCAGGAAAGCTGGTTTAAAATTTGGAGTGACTTACTATCTTGAATGACCTTGGACAAGTTGTTTTAACTTTTGGTATCTTCATATGTAAATTAAGAGAGTTGGACTATATGATGAAATATTTTTGTTTCATCATCTATAAGAAACCAAGAGGTTGTGACCTGTTTGTTTATTTGTTTGGAGACAGTGGACACCCTGGTAAACTCAGGGTATCTTGTTGTTGTTGTTGATGCTTTTGTTTTTTGAAGTATTAAAGAAGCGCATGCATCATGCTTTTTGTCATTCTTACCAATACTGGCAGTAGAATTCTTGCAAAACTTTTTCAATAAATGTATAACAGTAGCAATGGTCTCTGTCTTCTAAAATTGTCCCTCTTCTCCTTTTAGTGTTATTAGTAACACTCCCTTTTTTGGGCATATGCATGTATCTTGATGATTTCTCCATGTTGTATATGATACTGAAAATAGCAGCTAATAGATACTTTGCTCAGCATTTTCAAAAGTCTTACAGAACTAAAGAGTAAAGTCATCTGATTCAGGACACTTCTTTGATTCCAAACGTTGATTATACTATTCACTTTTTGAGTCATTATACCTGTTGCCCTTTTCATATCCTGCTGTTTTCCACATACTTGTCTCTGTTCCTCATACCTTTTGCTGATCCTGAGGTAGATATATAAAGAAAACCCTATATTTTCTTTTCATGTAACGTCTTCATGCTTTTATTCTCTTTAGCCTTGTTGTTCAGTCATATCCAACTCTTCACAATCCCTTGGATCACAGAATGCCAATACTATCCAGGGAATTTTCTTGGCAAAGACATTGAGTGGTTTGCCATTTCCTTCTGACAATATCTGAACCCCAATAAGGGTCAAAGCCTGAACTAATAAATCAAACTGCTTTTCTTTGCAATAAAAAAATGCCCTTTCTTGTGTCAGCAACTTTGAAGACCAGATAAGACTGAATAGTGGAACTTCTCTTATCTTTCCTAAAGGTATGTGCTGTGTGGTGGAGGCTCAAGTATCCTGGGATTAGAATTTCCAACTGACATGACTTTGTCAATTATCTTGTCAATCTGTATTTACAATTTATTCAACTAAGAAACTTCCTTACTGTTGACATAGTTAAACATAAGGAGACTCTAAATCTGAGGGACATAGACATCGTGGGATTATCCTAAAACATATAAACAAATTTGTCATTCTTGTATCAGACAGTCACAACTTAGGTTTTGGCTCTTTGTACATACAAGCTCACTAGCTTTGTCTAGCTTTAAAGGAATAAATGATATAAATATGTAACAACTAACCCATTTGCCTCATTTAACCAAACTTTCAGGTCATCACTTCTCGAAGTAGATTAAGGCAAACTGAGGTTAAATCACTAGTGCAAAGTCATGGAATTCACATAGTGTCTGAGGCTGAAGTCTTCCTGACTGCAGGTCCAGTGCTCTATCCACTGTGCCACCTAGCTGCTCTTAAGTACATCACCATGAAGAATGAGACACACATCTTTAGTCACAGACCATATGGGAATTTGCTGGTTTTTTTTCCTTGATTATGCATATTTGTTAACAAGAGTTTTGTCTTTTTTTTTTTTCTTTAATGTGGCTAGGGAAGGGAAAACAAATAAATGCTAATTAAAGAGGAAGATGCAATTAAATGAAGAAAAACAATCCAACATTGCCCTTTTTCCAGTGTTAAATTGCACAGTACAGCACATTTGTACTGTACACTGTACAGCACATAAGACCCTTGGGTTAAAGGGTGAACTTTGCCACCTACCAGTTCTATTACTGTGGTCAGGTCACTGAAGGCCACAGAGCTACAGTTTCATCATCTATAGCACTAGGGTTACAGTACTGCTGCTACCTACCTCAAAGAATTGTCATAAGCAAAGTTGTTTTTAAATCCTTTAAATGCCACATAAATGTGAGCTATTATTATTCTCTTCTTCTTGCATCCTCTAAGATGCCTGGAGGCAGCGCTTTTATCCTTGTTCAAACTTGTCTTTGTTCTCTCATTCTGATCCTGTCTCTGCAGATTTATCATGTTTTCCTTTGATTTTTATATTTTGCTCCAAATGGTTATCCTAGATCATTCTATGTTCCATAGCAATTGCTTCTGTAAATAGAAATATCCCTATTGCTCTTTAAATCTTAGGCCTCACTCAACTTTTACAAGATTTAAATAATAGCATTAAGTCAGATCAAGTTATTTGCTACTTTTCACTGTTTTTTAATTGTATAAAACATAAGGAATCTTTACTCTTGGATGTCTATTGGAAAAGACTACAAAAAAAAGACATTTTTTTTCTAGTGTTTCTTGGCACTATTCTTCGGACACATTCTCCAAAGTCTACCTGATTCTTCTGATGATTTGACAATTGCCCTCAGTTCTCCCATTCTAGGGATTAAGAGACAGCACTTGGGGTTATTATCTTGTAGATGTTCTCCACCAATCCTCTGTTTGGCTTGTGGCTTCTTCATATTCTTCAACTCCTCTATTTTCAGTACTATCTTCCTGGATGCTGCATAGCCCATTAATGTAATTCTCCATAATCATCCATAGTCCTTTAATGTAATCTATGTTGCCTCCTTCCCAGTATGTGCCACACTTACACAGGCCCACAAAGATGTCTGACCATATGGTGAAACACCCTGGATCCTCAAAACAGTCTATAAATTTAGCTGAACATATACTGCTATCCCCATTTCACAAATAGGGAAACAGATACTATCAGGGAATCTGGATAAAAATCTTTTTTTTTTATTTTTTTTTTTTAGTCCAGGGTTCTTTGCATTTTATTTCTTTTCATTCTATAGTACTGCCACCAATGATAAAATATTAAACAATATAATAAAGTTTTACACATAATCACATCAATTATAGCTTTATGAGCATCTCTCTCTCTGTATGTATATATATACATGTATATGTATGCATGTATGTATGTATAGTTCTGAAAATCTGTCTCCCTATTTCTATTTTCATCTCTATCTGTATGTCCCAGTCTATGATAACTAAAGGGATACCTAGGTGGCATGGTAGACAGAGAGCACTGGTCTTGGAATCAGGAAGACTCATCTTCCTGAGTTCAAATTTGGCCTCAGACTCTTACTAACTGTGTGACTCTGGGAAAGTCACTTAACTCTATCTGCCTCAGTATCCTTATCTATATCATAATGAGAAGGAAATGGCAAACCATTCCAATATCTTTGCCAAAAAAGTCCCAAATGGAGTCGCAAAGTCAGATGCTACTGAAAAATGACTGGACAGCAACAGCAACAGTGATAACTAACACCATGTTCCAATAGTAAAATATTCATTTTTGACTTTATGTTTTCCAGAGTTATGAGAGTCAAGTAATAGATTCCCGCTGGCAGGTGGATTTGTTATACAAATTTGCAAGGCTCATGTAATGGAGTAGAAAACTTAGGATCTGATGACATCTTGAATAATACCAGTGGTTAAATTCATAGATATTCTGTCTCCAATGTCACTCTATGATGAATAAGCTATTGATTAACTTGCAAGCGTGAAATGAGAAATGTCATTTGCCACGAGTTGTTGACAATACTATATTCATTTTCCATAGCAGCACGGCAACTACCTTGTTTTTAGGAAGTATGTCAACATTGTCAGGAAATGGCTAAAATGTAATTTAAATAATTTAATTCAAAGAATTCAGGAGAGCATATTGAATTGATTTCATTTGGTTTTGCTTTGATTAGCTTACACTGACACTAAGTTAAACCTGGTGTTCTTGTTTTTGAAATATTGAAGATATTATTTGGGAATGTGTTATATAATTTTTAAAGGAGCTAGATGGTTTAGAATGGATCTGGAAATTATGAAAGAATAAAACAAAACAGGTAACACTAATGCTGTTATGTTTCATCTTAAAGTTTCAAAGCCCTTGGCTGATTACGATGAGCAAAGACTAAAAGCACTTAAAATCAGAGTAGAGGACACAGAAAAGGACATTAGTCAAATGTGCTTTTATATAATGGGATATCAATCAGATTTAAATCCCCTATCAAAGAAGAAAAACCATAAGAAGTAATAGCATCTTCTTTGTCAATAGCACTTTTCTTTGACTTCATTTAAATACTCACAATTACTTTGATTTATAGAATTACTCATATGTCAGGAAATTTTACCAGATCATATTTATGATGATTTGACTGTTTTGTGAATATAAATTTTCCCTACTTCCTTCAAATCTTATGTATTTAGAAATGCAAATGGAACCAGTAAAAATGCTCTCTGAAGGTGAACATGAATTTTTAGCTGATATTGCTGTTACGACATTGGTATGAGCCAGCTTTGGTTTTTTCTTTAATGTGATGCATTGTCAATTTGTGGTTTGACCTCTGAGGAAGCTATAAAATGATAGTTTGCCTGCCAGTGTATATTTTTCTGTAACAAAATGTTGTTGCCTTTTCATATAATTTAATAAGTATTTCTTTTCTTTCTCAATTGTAAGAGTATCACAATAATTCTGTACTTTTGAAGCTGTTGATAGGATAAAAGTATAGATATTCTTTTCATGTGTATGGCCTTTTTTCAAAGTAAACTATCTCTAGTTAAAAGTTAGATCAGCTGATGAAGATATACATGGTACTACAAAAAAAAGAAACACCTAAATTCTCAGGTTAAATCTCCAAATGGTTTGGTTAACATCACACAAAGAAAAACACTGTTCAACAGCTAGAGATTACTGATCTATATTCAATAAGCCATTTGCCATCAGAGAAGGTAATTTGACATAGTGAAAAGATCACTGGGTTTGGAATTTGTAGTCAGAGGACACAATTTTGAATACTAGTTCTTCCAATCAGTGAACACTTGAACAAGTTCCTTAACCTTTTTGCATAGCAGTTACCCTCATCTATCAAATAAAGATGTTAGACTAAAAGATCTGTAATGTCCTGATCGCTCCCTATTTCTATGAGTTTTTAAATCTTTTTTTCCCTAGTGATTCTTGTCTCTTATTATATCATTTATACTTTTTTTGCATGATTACTCACGTATAATATTTTTTAGCCATACTGTCATGCCTCAGCACATTTTTAGGGCAATAATCTTCAGTTTCAGTTTTTCAGAGACCATGATATTCAATGATTCATAGTCTGGTGACTCAATGTCATATATCACTAGAAATATATTTGAATTGGGACTTTGGGGTCATTATAAACTATAAAATTTCCCAAAGACAACTTAACTGTCTTCTCTTTCTATTCTTGTACCAACTAATTGTCCATTTGCAGTGTTCACGTAAATGACATAAACTGACAGAAATAATGTATGCTGTTAGTAAATGTTCTTCATTCACTTTTTTTGTGTGTATCAGTATTTGGGACAATATTTTTTTTGATTAATGAAGTACCTCATTTATTTAAGCCTATGCAATGTTCTAGGGATTGATGTAATCAACAAAGTATGACTCATAAATAGATGTATCAGAGGAACTTCATCATCTAGAGGGAATACATACACACATATACATATACATATATATACACTAATATATTCTATTTCTCTTTAGTAATAAAAATCTTCCATGATAGTGGCATACACCACTGGTGAACATATTTCTACCTATTTATTGCTTTCTAAATAAAACAAATCAGGTGGTCAAATTTAATTTTATTTTGTGTCTTTTATGGTTTTAACAAATTAATGAAAAACAAATAATTGGAGAAGAGCTCTTGAGGTAGCATTTTGTTTTACTGAAGGAAATGCTTGCTTTTCAAAGTCAACAAACAATAAGTACAGTGGGATCTTGTGACTATAAAAATAATGCAGAATGTCACTTATAAAATTCTCCCTGTTTCCTTCATAAAGACAATCCTAAATTCACTTGATTATTTGTACAAAAGTCTTGTAGAGATGGATATTCTTAGTCATCCTTCTTTAGTAATAATTAGATTCAAGATTTTTTTTCAAATCTTTGATATTATCACTTCCTTTAAATGCCTTGAGAATCAGTCTCCCAGTAACCTCAATATTGTGTTGCCTCCAAAATGGAACTCTGCTGAATAAAAGTAGTCTAGTTCACTTGTTCTCCTTGTCTCTGTTGTCTTCAGCACAGTATCCCTCTCACATAGTACACTTAAACTTGTGATGTTTGATGCCAAATGTTATGTCTCTGATGATACTGAATAAAAAATTTACTAATAATATTTCCAGATCTTTTCCACTTTTTTATCCATTTGTTGTCTTCTCAGTTTGAATTGGTTCATTTGTTCTCTTCTTTAAACTTAATTTTCCCCTGCATTGTTTCTTTTTAAATGATAGTATACATAATTTTCTACCTCATTCATGAAACAATTGACAAATGGACACACACACGTATTTATGTGTATATGTGTGTATACATATATATACACACACACATATAATATGTGTATATGCTCATATATAGACACAAATATATACATATATACACATACACACATAAAACATTATATATATGTAAAACACTAGTAGATATTAAATTTTAAATTGTATTTAAATATAAAACTTGATCTCATTGATAAAGAGATAAAAGGCTCT
>JAQQSV010016498.1:0-11826 GCA_028646515.1 Pseudochirops corinnae | reverse complement strand
TTAAAGACATGAAATTAATTGATTATAAATTAATTATTAATTGTTTTAAAAATTAGTTATAAATTATAACTATAATTATTAATTAATTAGTTACTTTTAAATTCTATAAAGAACTTTTGATTCTCAAATATCCATTTTGGACCTTCAAACTGACGTATTGTAATTTGTTGGAAATTTATTCTAGATTAGTGGCTCATTTTTTTTCTTTAATAAAATTTTAATCACCATAATCTCCCCCTCCCACAGAGCCATCTTATATAACAAAAAGTTTTTTTAATATAAAAAAAGAAAAAGAGGGAAATTAGCACAGTTAATCAACCTATAGGAAAAGGTCTGAAAATAAGTTCAGTGTAAAACATTTGTGAATCTCCTACCTCCTAAAGGGGTGAGGCAGGGATGTCTTCTTATGTTTCTTCTTTCAAGCCATGCATGAATTTCTCTATGTTCATTTTTTATCTGTGTGTGTGTGTCTGCTTCATGCTTGTTCTTTCCATTTGCTTTGTTGTAATCATTGTGTATGTTGTGTTCTTGGCTTTTCTTACTTCATTCTGCATCAGTTCATGTAGATCTTTCCGTGCTTCTCTGCATTCATCACATTTGCCATTTCTTATAGCACAGTAACATTGTGATTCATTCATGTACCACAGTTTATTTAGCCATTCTCCAATTGACAGGTGGTCCATGTTTTTTAAAATGTTATATGTCATTTTCCTACTTCTTCAGTGGTTTCTAGTTTTCATTTAAAAAAAAATCTTATGCAAGACTCATTGGCACTTTCTTCTTATACGATATCTTTTTCCCGTTGAAAGACTGAATCATTTTTTCTTTTTTACTGAGGTTTTAAAATTTAATGATAATGTACCTAAGAGAACTTAATTTTAAGTTGAAGTTGAACCTTTTATAACTTTGTAAAAAAAGTTTATTAAATAATTTCATTTATTCTTTAATGTCTTCAAGGAACTCATCTTAACTGTAATGTCTTCCCTCTTTTAGTTATTTTTTTTATCCTGTATATAGCTTGTACATATTTGTTTGCTTGACTCTTCCATTTGATTGTAAGCTCCTTGAGGGTAGGTACTGTCTTTTACCTCTTTTTGTATCCTTGTGCTTAGCACAGTGCCTGGTACCTAGTAAGTATTTGATAAATATTTACTGACTGACTTTATTGTCTATCCCAGTCTTTTTCTGATCTAGCATCTAAAACCATGAATTTTAGCTACATTGTTTCCAAATATCTTTCCTGCTGAGTTATTTGCTGGGCTTGTTTTCCTGTTTCCACTACTTTTTAAAAAAAAACCATTTTGCCTTCCATTGTATTAATTCTGCTTTTAATTCTATTAATGGACATTTTTTATGATTTCTTTTGCATTGTCCAGTCATTTTTTAGTCATGTCTAACTCTTGGCATTCAGATTTTTTTTGGTAAAAATACTGGAATGGTTTCCTCCTCCAGCTCATTTTACAGTTGAGAAAACTGAGGCAAACAGGGTTAAGGGACTTGCCCAGGGTCACAAGCTAGTAAATATCTTAGGCCAGATTTCAACTAAGGAAGATGAGTCTTCCTGACTCCAGGCCCAGAGCTCTAGCCACAGTGCCACCTAACTGCCCCATTATAGGGAGATTATTATAACCTCCATATTTATGATTTTTAATTGGTTTTCCTCTTGTCATTTTTATTAAATGTTTAAAATTAAACATTAATACAACCAACTAAGCATGCTTAGTAACTACTTTAATTTAATATGATTAATGTCAGCACTTAAAGAATTGTAATAGTAATGAAATTTGAAGATCCCTTTGTATTGACAAGCGAGACAAGAGAGGAGAGAGAGAGAATTTCTCTCAGCAAGCATCTGGAGGCTGGGCTGCTACTGCTGGACTGAAGACTGAACTAAGACTTGAGAAGAACTGAGAAGAGAATTGAGAACTGAGAACTGAGACAGAATTTCTTGGAGCAAGCCATGTGGAGGCTGGATAAAGTGATTTTGATTTTGAGAACAGAACTTGTGATGGCAGAGCTTCTTCTGAAAGCTAGCCAAAGTCCTGCTGAGAGCTTCTGAGAACCAGCCAGAGATGCCAAAGACTTGCGAGAGCCTGCCTAGCTTCTGGGACTTCTGAGGGCCAGCCAGAGCTGCCAGAGGAAGCAAAACTGTGGTGTCAGTACTTTGTCTGTTCATTTGGGGTTTATGTTGATTTCACATGCAGAAAGTGAATTGAGGTGATAGTGCCAACCACGTGTGTGAATATTGTTGTAATTCTGCTAAGCTTGTTGTGTGTAGATATTGTTGTGGCTCTGTTAAGTTTTCTCTTCCCAGGAACAGAAACTGTAAAGGACTTGAGGTGGACTGGACACTGTGAGCTTCAATGTAGAACAGGAACTGCATGGAGAGCTGGAAAAGGACCTGGGAGCTGCCTGTCTTTGAACCCAGATGATGGATTCACCTAGGAACTGGGACCATGAAAGAGGAACCATGGAAGCTGAAAGCCTGCCTCAAGTCAAGATGTAAAACCTCTTCATGGGTACTAAGTAGTGACTGACGAAATTGTGACTTGCTTGTAACCTAGGAGTGGATGGTCTTTGTACTTTCCACTACCCCTTAGGAGGATACTAAGTAGTGACTGATGAAATTATAACTTACTTTTGCCCCATGGGTGGAGAATTTTCACCTTTTGTACTTTGTGATTGAGTTGAGAACTTACTAAATGATTGAGTTACAGAATGAATGTACTTTGTTCAAAACTATGTGCTTTGGTGAAAGCTATGTGTGTATTTTAGTGATAAGTTGTAACATTGTGAATGCTGTACCTTGACTTTCTTTGAATGTTTTGTCTTAGTTTGTTACTGAATAAATACAGGGTTTAGTATACTGTGTAATCAGAACCTTGAAAGCTATTCACAGCAGCAGTCCTCTGGAAAGCTGCTCATGCTTGGCTCTACAAGAATCAATAATTTTTTAGTTACTCCCTCTAGATCCTTACCAGGATTCTTTGTCCCTTCATTTTCATTCATTTTTCCTCTTATGTGGTCATGGGTATATACTGTATTCTTTTAGTTCTGCTTTTTTCACTTTATATTGCTTCATAATAGGTTCTATAGAATTCTTTTTTAAATATACTTGTCCACTTTAATTGTATTATAGATTACCATTACATAACCTATTTGACCATTATTATTATCTTCTTTCTCTGTCTTTGTCTCTGCCTTTCTGTCTGTCTCTGTCACACACACACACACACACACACACACCATATCCTCTCCTTTTATTCTCTTCCTTAAGCTGTTCTTCCTTGCTACCTACAAAAATACTCAAATCTCTTTATCTTACCATATCCTATCTTGCTTTTTTTAGTAGTCTTTGACATTCTACCTCAATGTTAGCTCATTCTGACCTTTGCCATTCTTAATACTATTTTCGGTATTTGATCATGCCATTTGTTTGCTATATTTATCTTCCTTTATCTGTTCTTTCTTCCATCTTCAATTTACACTTTTATTATTACCTACTTATAATAATTAGATTGTTTTCTCTCTTTGTCCTTGGAATTTTATTCCTTAGAGATTAGTTCTTGATAAAGTTTTTCATACTACTCTTGTGGAAAAGGTGGAGAGCTGTGAGCGAGACAATAAACCAATTAGATTCAGAACTGGTTGGATGACTAGGCTTAGTGGTTATTAATAGTTCAATGTCAGAATGTCAGGAGGTATCCAAAAGAATGTCCCCAGGGATCTGTTCTTGGCCCTGTGTTATTTAACATTTTTGTCAGTGGAAGGGTATCATGGCCTGTGCCTGGAATTTCTGTTAACCAGGAAGACTGAAGCCAGCAGAGCTCTTGAGTTCTGGATTCCTCAACTGTAGCTAGTTAAGCCTACACTATATCCATCATAGAAATAAGGAATCTCCAGGAACAAAGCACCATGTTTGTTTATTTTTTAAATTAATTATTTTAAAGTTTTCAACATTCACTTCCATAAAGATTTTGAGTTCTAAATTTTCTCTCCCTTCTCCCTTCCCCAAGACGACATGCAATCTGATATAGGAATGGACAATTGGCCCAAGTTGGAAAGAGGGTAGGTCAATGCTTCCTTGCTGATCAACAGTGGGATCCAGCCTGCAGGAGATAGGAAGACCAATAGTAAAAAAACAATTTTTGTCATTGATTATTTGGACAACGGCATCCAAGACACATCCATCGAATTTGTAAATGACACAGAATTGAAGAAGATGAAATTCAATAGGGATACATTTTAAATCTTACACTTGACTGCAAAGAGATTAATTTCTTCAGTACAAGTGATTTTTTGATAAAGACGTGGCAGTTGTAGTGGACTGGAAGCTCAGTATTAGTCAGTAGTGCTGATAATGGCAGTCACAAAAGCAAATATAATCTTGGGCTGTATTAAGACAGGCATAGCTTCCTCCAGGAACAGGATGGGGGCAGCCCCACTGTACTCTGCCCTCATGAGAGCTAATTTGGCCTATAGAAACCTGATAAACAGGAAAGTGCCCAGAAGAGAGCAATTAAGACACAAAGAACCTTCGGTTAAAATCATATGATGATTGATTGAAGGAATGGGAAATGCTTAGTCTGGAAAAGAGACTCCTGGAGGACAGGATCACTGTGTTCAAGCATTTGAAAGGGCTGTGATATAGAAGCATTAGACGGATTCTGTTTGGCTTCAGAAGGAAGAATCAGAAGCCATGGATGGATGTTGCAAAGAGGTAAATTGAACCTAAATATTAGGAAAAATTTCCTAGGAGTTAGAACTTTTCAAATAGAGAATGGGTGGACTCCACAGGTGGTAGGTTTCCCTACCTTGGAGGCTTTGAGGTAGAAGGGGATGCCTTTCACATATGGATTGAATTTGATGGCCTGGGAACTTCCTTCCAACTGTTGCCAAATGTTATTCTGTGAACTTTCCATGTTTTTTAGACTGTCTTTCCTTATAGAATTTTTAGACCACTGGATTATCCCTTTTGATTCTTTCCCTGAATTCTTTGAAGTCCATTCTCTCAGAATTTGGAGCCCATGTGAGGCTATGCCAGGTCTTCCTCTCCTTGTTTCTTTGGGAAGCATGATGTGCCCCTCTTTGTTCCAACCAAACAGTATTACTGGCTTATTTCCTGAACATACACTGATGACTTAGTGTTAGAAATATATTTTTTCACTTGGGTCAAAAAGAGAGGTTTTTTTTGTTGTTTGTTTTATTTTGGGGATAGCATTTTTTGTGACAGAGAGATTTTTCTGAAATCTGCCTGCTCGTTGTTTCTCATGGAACAATAGTATTCCATTATATTCATATATCACAACTTGTTCAGCCATTCCCCAATTGTTGGGCATCCCCTCAATTTCCAATTCTTCATGACCACAAAAAGAGCTGCTATAAATATTTTTGTACATAGGGTCCTTTTCTTTTTTATGATCTCTTTGGGATACAGATCTAGTAGTGGTTTTGTTGGATCAAAGGGTATATACAGTTTTACTTATTCAGTGCTATGCCAATCAAACTACCAAAAATTTCTTTATAGAGATAGAAAAAATAATAATAAAATTCATCTGGAAGATCCAAAGGTCAAGAATAACAAGGAAATTAAAGAAAAGAAATTCAAGGGGAGGTGGCCTAGTCACACCACATCTGAAACTGTATTATAAAGCAGCAGTCATCAAAAATTATTTTTGATGACTAACTAAGAAATAGAGTAGTAGATCAGTGGAATAGGTGAAGTACACAAGACACAGTAGTCAATGACTAGCAATTTACTGCTTGGTAAACCCAGAAACTGCAGTTTATAGACATAAAGGGTGATACCATAAGCAAATTAGGAGAGCAAGGAATAGTTTACCTGCCAGATCTATGGAGAGGGGAAGAACATATGACCAAACAAGAGATGGAGAATATTATGAAATGCAAAATGGGTAATTTTATTACATTAAATTTAAAAAGTTTTGCACAAAGCCAATGCAACCAAGATTAGAAGGAAATCAGGAAGCTGAGGAACAATTTTTGCAGTTGGTACCTCTGATAAAGACCTCATTTCTAAAATATATGGAGAACAGAGTAAAATTTTTAAGAATACAAGTCATTCTCCAATTGATAAATGGTCAAAGGATATGAACAACCAGTTTTCAGATGAAGAAATTAAAGCTATCAATAGTCATATGAAAAGTGTTCTAAATCACTATTGATTAGAGAAAGGCAAATTAAAACAACTCCAAAACCTCATGCCTATCAGATTGGCTAATACGAGAAAACAGTAAAATGATACATGTTGGAGAAGATGTGGAAAAATTGGAGCACTAATGCATTATTGGTGGAATTGTGAACTAATCTAACCATTCTAGAGAGCAATTTGGAACTCTGCCCAAAGGCCTATAAAATCCTTTGACTTAGCAGTACCATTACAAGATCTGTATCCAAAGAGAGATATTAAAAAAAAAAAAAAAAAAAAGGAAAAGGTCTTATACATAGAAAAACATTTATGACAACTTTTTTCCTGGTGACAAAGAATTTGAAATTGAGATTATACCCATCACCTGTGGAATAACTGAACAAATTGTGTTGTGATAGAATACTATTGTGCTATAAGAAATGATGAACAGTATACTCTCAGAAAAACCTGAAAAGACTTACATGAGCTGATGCAAAGTGACATGTACTATGTACAAAGCAACAGCAATATTATAAGATAATTAGCTGTGCATTAGTTAGCTATTCAAGACAACTCTGAAAGACTTATGATGAAAAATGCTATCCATCCACAAAGATGGATACTGATGCATACTTTTTTTTTACTTTATTTTTCTTGAGTGTTTTTTTTTTGGAGAGTGGTGTCTATATTTTCTTTCATAGCATAACTAGTATGGAAATGTTTTGCATGACTACTACTTTGCTAAATTTATTTATTATTTCAAGTAGTTTTTAACTTGATGCTCTAGGATTTTCTAAGTGTACCATCTTATCATTTCCAAAGAGTAATAGCGTTGTTTCTTTTTACCTATTCTAATTCCTTTAATTTTTTTCTCCTCTTGATGCTAAAGCTAACATTTCTAGTACACCATTAAATAACAGTGGTAATAATGGACATTTTTGTTTCACCCCCTATCATACTGGAAATGCTTCTAGCTTATCCCCATTATATATAATGCTTGCTGATGGTGTTAGATATTTGTTACCTATCATTTTAAGGAAGACTTCATTTATTCCTATGTTCTCTAGTGTTTTTTTTAATAGAAATGGGTATTGTACTTTGTCAAAAGTTTTTTCTGCATCTATTGAAATAATCATATGATTTCTGTTAGTTTTGTTGTTGATATGATCAATTATGCTGATAGTTTTCCTAAAATTGAATTAACCCTACATTCCTGGTATAAAACCTACCTGATCATAGTGTATTATCATTGAGATAAGTTGCTGTAATCTTTTTGCTAATATTTTATTTAAAATTTTTGCATCTGTATTCATTAGGGAAATTGGTTTATAATTTTCTTTCTGTGTTTTGGCTCTTCCCAGTTTAGGTAGCAGCACCATATTTATATAATAAACAGGAATTTAGTAGGACTCTTCTTTGCCTGTTTTTCCAAATAGTTTACATAGTATTGGAATTAATTGTTCTTTAAATGTTTGATAGAACTCACTTGTAAATCCATCTGGCCCTGAAGATTTTTTTTTCTTAGGGAGCTCATTGATGGCTTGTTCAATTTCCTTTTCTGAAATGGGGTTAGTTAAGTATTTCATTTCCTCTTCCATTAATCTTGGCAATTTATATTTTTGCAAATATTCATCCATTTCACTAAGACTGTCAAATTTATTGGCTTACAGTTGGGCAAAATAACTCCTAATTATTGTTTTGATTTTCTCTTCATTTGCGGTGAATTCACCCTTTTCATTTTTTATACTGGCAATTTGGTTTTCTTCTTTCTTTTTTTAAAATCAAATTAACCAAAGGTTTATCTGTTTTATTAGGGTTTTTTTCATAAAACCAACTCTTAGCTTTATTCATTAATTCAATAGTTTTCTTAATTTCAGTTTTATTAATCTCTCCTTTGGTTTTCAGAATGTCTAATTTAGTATTTAGTTGAGGATTTTTAATTTGTTCTTTTTCTAACTTTTTTAGATGCATGCCTAATTCATTGATCTCTTCTTTCTCTATTTTATTCATGTAAGCATTAAGAGATATAAAACTTCCCCTAAAAATAGCTTTTACTGCATGCCATAAGTTTTCATATGTTGTCCCATTATTGTTGTTCTCTTGGATGAAGTTATATTTCTATGATTTATTGTTTCTATGATTTATTGTTTGACCCATTTGTTCTTTAGGATTAGATTATTTAGTTTCCAATTAATTTTTAGTCTATCTTTCCATGTCCCTTAATTACATGTAATTTTTATTGCATCATGATCTGAAAAGGATGCATTTAATATTGCTGCCTTTCTGCACTGGATTGCAAGGTTTTTATGCCCTAATACATGGTCAGTTTTTGTGTAGGTGCCATATACCACCCAGAAAAATATATATTATTTTTTATCCCCATTCAATTTTCTCCAGAGGTCTACAATATCTAACTTTTTTTTTTTTGGCTTTTTGGAGGGCAGTTGGGGTTAAGTGATTTGCCCAAGTTCACATGGCTAGTTTTTGTGTTAAGTGTCTGAGGTCAGATTTGAAATCAGGTCCTCATAACTCCAGGGCCAGTGCTCTATTTACTGTACCACATAGCCACTCTGATATTTAACTTCGAAAAAATTCTAGTTATCTCCTTAACTTCTTTCTTGTTTATTTTGTGCTTAGATTTATCTAGTTCTGAGAGGGGGAAGTTGAAGTACCCCCCTGCTATATTTTGTTGTCTATTTCTTCCTGTAACTCCCATAAGTTCTCCTCTAAGAATTTGGATGCTATAGCACTTGATGCATGTATGTTGAGTACCGCTATTACTTTATTGCCTATGGTATCTTTTAGCAGGATGTAATTTTCTTCCTTATCTCTTTTAATTAGATCTATTTTTTGCTTTTGCTTTGTCTAAGATCAAGATTGCTAGCCTTGATTTTTTTACTTCAGCTGAATCATAATATATATCTGCTCCAGCCTTTCATCTTTACTCTGTGTGTATCCTTCACCTTCAAATATGTTTCTTGTAAACAACATATTGTAGGATTACAGTTTTTAATCCACTCTGCTATACACTTCCATTTTGTGGGAGAGTTCATCCTATTCACATTCACAGCTATTATTCTTATCTGTGTCTTTCTCACCATCCTGTTTTCCCCCCACTAATGCTTTTCTCTCTCGTTTCTTCCTTTCCCTCCTGACTAGAGTTTTGCTTTTGACCACTTCTCCCTCAATCTGCCCTCTTTTCTATCATTCCCCTCCCTCTTCTTCCCCCTTTCTCTTAATACTTCTTCCCTCCCTTCTATCCACCCCCTCCTGTTTCTTTCCCCTTTTTTCTTTTTTTTTCCTGTTTACTTTTTTATGCCTCTCCCGAGTTTTGTATTTGAAGATCACATTTTCTGGTAAGGCCAGGTCTTTTCATAAGAAAGGTTTGGAAGTCCCCTACTTCATTGAATGTTCATCTCCTGCCCTGAAAAACTATGTTCAATTTTGCTGGGTAGTTGATCTTTGCTTGTAATCCAAGTTTTATTGCCTTACAGAATATCATATTCCAAGTCCTCCAATCTTTTAATGTAGAAGCTGCAAGGTCCTGTGTAGTCCTGACTGTGGTTTCACAATATTTAAATTATTTCTTTCTGGCTGCTTGCAATATTTTCTCTTCGACCTGACAATTTTAGAATTTGGCTACAATATTTCTTGGCATTTTCAATTTGGTATCTCTTTCAGGAGGTGATTGGGGGATGCTTTCAATGACTGTTTTACCCTCTGGTTCTAGAACCTCAGGGCAGTTTTCTTTGATGATTTCTTGAAAAATGCTGTCCAGGCTTTTTTTTTCATCATGGCTTTCAGGTCAAACAATAATTTTAAAATTATCTCTCCTGGATCTATTTTCCAGATCTGTTGTTTTTCCAATGAGATCTTTTGTTTTCTTCTATTTTTTCATTCCTTTGATTTTCACAGATTCATCATGTCTCATGGAGTCATTAGCTTCCACTTGCCCAATTCCAATTTTTAATGAATTGTTTTCTTCAATTAAATTTTGTATCTCCTTTTCCATTTGGTCCATTTTGCTTTTTAAGGAGTTCTTCTCTTCAGTGAGTTTTTTGTGCCTCCCTTTCCATTTGGTCAATTCTACTTTTTAAGAAGTTGTTTTCTACAATTTTTTTCTTCCTTTTCTAAGCTATTGACACTCTCTTGCATACCTCTCATTTCTTTTCCCAATTTTTCTGCTACCTTTCCTATTTGACTTTTAAAATCCTTCTTGAGCTCTTTCAAGAAGGCTTTTTGAGGTTGAGACCAATTCATATTCCCCTTTGAGGTTTTGGACATGGGTATACTGACAATGTTGTTCTCTTCTGAATTATTGTTTTGATCTTTGTCTCTACATAGTAAGAATCTGTGGTCATTGTTTGTTTCTGCTTTTTGCTTATTATATTTGCCTATTTCCTGGCTTTTAAAGTTGAAGTCTCCTGCTGGATCACAAGGGGCACTGACTCAAGCTTCTTCTATTGGGGACCAGGGACCTGGTCACTGGCTTTGTGTGCTGGGGCCTCAGGTGCTGGAAGATGGAGGCTGTAAGGCTCTGGCAGCTTACCTGGTGCTGAGCTGGGGTCAGCAACACTGAAACTCTCAGGGTAGGGGTTGAGGAGTCTAGCCCCTGAAGGACATATGTTCACCCAGGCTGCTTTGAAGCACTAGAAGGTTTGGCTCCTGGAGAATGCCTGCCTTCCTGGAGCTGTGCCTCCTGAAGTTGTGCTTACTGTAGACATACTGAGGCACAGGGGAGTGTGGCTGCTGGAGGATCGCTGCCTGCATGTGGTGGTTTTCCAAGCTGGAGTCTACCAGTTCCCCTGCTTGTGTCAAGGTACTCAGGAGTTCCTGGTGTTGCCACTTACTCTCCCCCTGGTTTGCTGAGGTGGGGCTTGCTGCTGACTCCTATCTTTTACTGCTCTCCATCCACCAGAATAATAGGGACCTTTTCCATTAATCCCCTATAGCACCAATGCAATATTTACAGTACCAACAGTAACTACAAATATGCTGGCACAGTTCTGAATCACAAAATATAATAGACTCTCCATATAGAAGACAGAAGCAAAACATTTATTTAGACACCAGAAAACCAAATCCCAACAGCAGGAAAGTGAATCCGTCATAGTAACAAAAAAGATAATACACCGTAGCACAGCAAGGAGTCACATCATCCTTTAGCCTTCTCACAAACAAACACTCAGAAGCCTAGTTGTCTCCTTGGCTGCATCCTCTTCTCCCTCCAACTCTAACTGCTCTGACTCCCATCTTCCTGTGGTCTCTGCTCCACCCCTCAGCAAACTCCTCCTACCACAAGCTCCATGTGATTACATTGAGCCTATTAGGGGGCACGAAAGATATTCAAATGACCATTATCATTATATTTGGCCCCAAGATCTTTCATGTCCCTTACAGAGAAAAAATACATTAACAATACATTTTATTACATTACAAAGGTTAATGGGAATTCAGAAGTAACTGGTAGGGTAACTGATATCAACAGAACTTTACAATATAACAGGGATAACAGAAGATAAACATATAAAATAATATGTCCAGAATGTCAAGGCAATTAATGAAAAGAAATGCTAGGGAAGGTGGCCTAGCTGTACCAGATTTTAATCTGTATTATAAAGCAGAAGTCATCAAAACTACTTGGTACTGGCTGAGGAATAGAGTAGTGGATCAATGGA
>JAQQSV010016497.1:0-11826 GCA_028646515.1 Pseudochirops corinnae | reverse complement strand
CTGATCACCTCTTGAAAAAGATCCCCAAAAGAAAACTCCTAGGAATATTATAGCCAGGTTCCAGAGTTCCCAGATCAAGGAGAAAATATTACAAGCAGCCAAGAAGAAACAATTTGAATATTGTGGAAACACAATCAGGATAACACAGGATCTAGCAGCTTCTACATTAAGGAATCAAAGGGCCTGGAATATGATATTCTGGAGATCAAAGGAGCTAGGATTAATACCAAGAATCACCTACCCAACAAAACTGAGTATAATGTTTTGGGGGAAAATATGGTCATTCAATGAGGTGGAGGATTTTCAAGCATTCTTGATGAAAAAACCAGAGCTGAATAGAAAATTTGACATTCAGATACAAGAAGCAAGAGAAGCTTGAGAAAGTAAACAAGGAAGAGAAATCATAAGGAACTTATCAAAGTTAATTTTAAAAAAAATTTTTAAATAAAAAAATTAAAGGTTTGTTCTAAATGTATCTACAAATGTGTTCCAAAGATTACTAGTCAGGCATTTTAACACTAGGTAAGCCCCTTATGCAAACTGAAAATTCAAATTATGATAAAAATTGAAGCAGTTATCTAAATAATTCTGGAAAGGTTTAAAAATTGAACCTATGGTTTCACTGCTGTTGGGAATTTCTAGATGCGGAATTGCGTTGCAGGTCAGCACCTTCTTTGCAATTTATATTCTTAGAAAGTTATCTAGAGTACTGATCAGCTGAGTGATTTATCCCGGATCACAAAAGCAATATATATATTAGGGAAAGAACTTGAGTGAATATCCTCCTGGTTTCAGCTCCAGCTTTCTACCTACTACAATATGCTCCCTCTAAGCAATTTGTGGTAGCCTACGTTTTCAATCTAGTTTGAGTAGACCCTCTATTCAGCTAATTATTTAGCTCTTTATGTTAATAAAATGGAAAACAAACATAAATTGGAATATGTTAATTTCAAGGTAGTGTTGGTTTTTTCCACCTACATATATACATTCTTTGGCTTAGAAAATACTACTCCAGCCAGTCATTTCACACCAAAACCCACAAAAGGCACTATATAATACCATTCAACTGCTCACATATTTACAAGATTTTTCCCTTGTGGAAGTCACTGTCTCCCTCTAATGATGTTTTCCCTCATATATTTTCATAGAATTAATTATATTAATCTGTGATTTTATTGGTATAAGGAATTTTCAGATGAATAAACTTCCTCTACTGACAAACGTCAATAAGGTATAGTTTTAGAGAGTTGCCTAAAGCACTCGAGATATTAGGTTACTTGTCTGGGGTCACACAGCCTAGATGAAACAGGCCTTCTGAATCCAGGTCTAGTTCTCTACTACAACATATAATAGAACCAACCAATAACCCTAGGTGAATCATATTTGTAATTTAAAATTAAAGTCATGTTTTGACTTCTTTCAGGAATTACTTGAAATCATCATGGAGGAAAGAATATCCATTCTCCCAAAATATTCTAAGTGGACACATACGTGGACAGCTAAAAAGTGACAATTTCCAGGATGTTCATATGAAGCACCATCAAAGGTTGTAAATGAACTTCCTTCTACTTTACACCTCCCAGGACATAACGATTCTGTGCAGGACCACTTTGCTTCTTCACAAGTACTGTCAAAACACAAGTTGTTTTTTTAAGGGTTAGCAGCTTTAGTCTCTTTATTAATAAAGGCATTCAAGGTCATTACATTGAAATCATACACACACACACACACACACACACACACACACACATACACACATACACATACACATGACAAGATGTGTAGTGCGCACACCATGCCAGATATAATTTATAGGGAAGAAATTGCTAGCTACCAGATACCACTGAGTCAATATATGATATGAAAAAGATTTCAGTTAGTCATGTAGCAGGAGTGAGGGAAAATATATGCACAGCTCTGAATGTGTACTGGTAATATCTAAAGACTTAGAGGAAGCCCGCCAAAAATATGGTGGATATTTTGTGGGAAAATATGTGGACTTGGACAAAAATGACACAGAAGGAGAAGGTTTTAGAATGGGAAGGATAAAAATTTGTACCATTGTTAAAATAAAAAAGAACAACTGCATTGGGATATCACAGATCCACTGAAGAATATGTATGTAGTATGTATACAAACAGTAAAGAGATAAGGCTCATCCTTTCCACCTGCCAATTCCTTCTTCTCTCAGCCCAAATCTTTTTTGTTAATGTAACATTTATTACTTGTTACACTGGTACAGCATTGATTCAAATAGAGAATTCTACTCTTCTATTTTTTTACGTTACTTGTGATTTCATCAATATATGGAGCTCACTGTATTGATAAAGAAACCTCCTCTACTAATTCAGATTGGTGCCTTCTTTGAAACTTTATAATATTAGAAAGCTGCCTGGGGAACTAACAGGTTAAATGATTTATGCAGGATCATACAGCCAAGTATGTAGCAGAATTAGGCCTTGAATTAGACCTAAAGAATTAGGTCTTCCTTACCAAGGCTGTCTTACAGTACCCTACTTGATAGTGCTTCCTGCTCTAGTAAACCACAAAATCAGTACA
The DNA here is from genome assembly GCA_028646515.1 of Pseudochirops corinnae. Lineage (NCBI taxonomy): Eukaryota > Metazoa > Chordata > Mammalia > Diprotodontia > Pseudocheiridae > Pseudochirops > Pseudochirops corinnae. The sequence goes on along the minus strand of JAQQSV010016497.1, from coordinate 9,267 downwards.
CATCCAAGATTTCAGCGGTTTGTTCAGAATCAGAGGTTTGGAGATTTCATTCACTTAAATCAGAGATGAAGTTAATACGTTGTAAATAAGTTTCCAAAAAAATTCTCCATTGTTTTCCTTGGAGAACAAATGTTCCTGTCCCAGTAAGTAGGATAATCTCAGCCAGAGAATGAAAGAAGGAGGATGTAACTAGCAGCAAAGTAGGGAAGAGGCCAGGAAAAGCACAAACCCCATGTTCTAGATCGTCCACTCTTTCACTGTAAGGTTTTCCTTGCACATATTTTTCATGTGAACAGGAAATGAGAGTGGTTTGCTATAATTTTAACATAAGAGCTGACTGATTCTATTGCAGGAGCTGAACATATATGGACTTCCAATGAGAACTAGGGATAAAAAGAAGTGAAACTCCTCTCCATTCTGTGATCCAGGGAAGCCTATTGTTGAAAACCTCAGAGGAAAATCCAACTGATTATGCAATAAAAGAACCAGAATCAGCACTGTTTTGCTGGACTGGGAGTGAAGGAGAGTAAAGAAGAACTTAGTTCAAATTCTGTCTCAGTTTTCTCATCTGAAAAATGTGAATTAGATTCAATTACCTTTAAGGTTTTCTGTATCTCTAAATCAAATGAACCTATTTTGGGATTAAAACCACTCAGTATTAGAATCATTAGCTTCATGCCTGGGGTCCAACTGTCATTTTATAATTCCTAATTATAACTGAGGCCTAGAGAGGGAAAATAATTTGTCCCTTGGCTCCAGAACCAGGACTTTTGCCATTATTCTATGTTGAATTAAGTATCCTCTTTCCATTCAGTTATATAGCTACATACAAAATTTACATAAATTATTTTGAGCCAAACTCCCATAATGTATTCTAGTCCAAGTTTCTGAAGTCAGTATTTTTCAACAATTCCTTTGCTATCTTTATTCTTTCATGTTAAAAGAAAAAAAAATGTAGTCAGTCTGGTGAGATATAATCATCTACAAATTTTGAAAGGCACTTAGACATAAAATAGATAGGTTATATTTTTATGCCTGGCACTAGAGCAAGGAACAAAAACCAACGAGTAAAAGTTACAGAGAAGTGGATTTCAGTTAATGTGATGAAAAAAATTACTAACAAATCTTGGGCAGGTTATCTAACATCTTTGTGGTATTCTATGTATTTTTAAAAATTATCTGTTGCTTTAACCCAATATTTTGCATCAACCAATGCATACACATTCCTCAAAGAAAGGCATAAGAATCCCTGTCTTTTAAAACAATATAAAATGTTAGACTCCTCAAAAGATGAAATAAGTAGTAATATAATTTCAATTTACTTTTTAAAAATTTTCTTTAAAAATATATGTATAATAATTTTAAGTCACATTAATTGTTTTGTTTTACCAACAGCTTGCATCAAAAACACTTACCAGTTAGAAAAACAGGGACCTTCTCTTACTTCTCCTGGCATATATACCTTCCCATTGGATTCACAGGGACAGTCAGCTTTTAATACACAAGTGAGATTTCCTCCAATATCATCAAGCAGAAAACCTAAAATGTATTTCATAAAGTTATTCTTTAAGTATTAGAGTGTGAAAAAGATTTTAATGCCTAGATTTTCAAAATTAAGTAAAGTCATTCAATCATTAGTTCCTTCAAATTTTAGACAACTCACAATATATGTCTAATATTTATTTTTTTAACATATATCAGAGCTCAAGTTCAAATTTCAGTCAATATTTCAAAGAACAATGGATGAAAATCTGAATTGCATTCATCTTTGAATTTCTGTTCTCACAACTAATTTTTTTTGACTAGGTAAATCTTTCTACATGGTGTGCACAGGAAGAGGCAATGGATTTGGGCTAAGTTCAAGATATGGAACATCATTTAATTAGTTCCTCATCTGTAAAACAGGAGATTTAATACTTTCACTGACAAACAGATTTCTTGTGAGGAAAGCACTTTGTAAACCTTTTGGTGGCAAATTAATATAAAATATTACTGTGATAATTTGCAAAGTAAATGAAAATACTTGTTGAGTAAAGTTCATGCCTTCAAAAAGCCCAGTAAGTACTAGAAGTTTATTGTAAAGGGATTGAGAATTTAAGCACAATGAAGAAAGAATGAATATCAACTTTGAAAAATCCTTTATAGAATCCATGCTGGAAATTTCCTTACAGTAATGCAAAGTGAATTTATAAAGTCCAAAGATATTCTGCTGTCATGAGTAAAGCATACACTGCATATGGAATTTTCTTACTTTAGCTTGAAAATGATATCAGAATATGTTACCTTCAGGGCAGGTGCAGCCACTCACACATTCACTGTTTTGAAAGGGAACCACATTGGAACATGTTGATGGGTTTGAAGGACTACATTCTTTGTAGATCTGTGTTCCTGGACATACATGTTTTTCTGAGAGAAAAATAAAAACATGTGAGAAATAGAACAGAATGGTAATTAGTGATATCGTGTGTGTGTGTGTGTGTGTGTGTGTGTGTGTGTGTGTGTGTGTGTGTGTGGTTGGATGGAAGGGTGGTGCTAGAGAAGAGGAGGTCAGGGGACAAGTTTGCTTGATGTAGAACTGCTGAGGTAAAATGTGTAACACTTCAGAGTATGGAAGTTTCCTATTTCAACTAATTTTTCCTAAGAACCGTGTGTTAAGATCTGTTAGAAACTTTTTAGAGCTCTGGTTACCACCTGTTCTGACATACAGGAAAAGCACGTGAAGCCAAGTTCCAAGAGCTCAATCTTCAGCATTCCCAGAGCTGTATCTTCTCACTCTCACAATGTTGAGTATTTCATTTTGAAAAAATGAATGTACTTCTGTCTAAGTTTGCTTGATTTGAAAAAAATATCACAAAATTCCAGCTTTTAAAGCTGAGTTAAGTAATAGTTAGCAAACTATTTACATGTAAGTTAATTTTTAAACTCTGCCAATGATCCTATAAGAAAATGATAATATGACAGAATGCCATAGATAACTTTTCTTGTTTTTACACATGTTGGTAATTCTCATATTTTTGTGTGAAAAACTCTGAAGTTGTTTTAATATAAGGAAAAGCAAAAGGAATATGTTTCCTGAATGCTTTCTAATCTTTAATATTTCAGGAATATCAACTACAAATGAGGAAATTTAATTCAACATCCTAGTGATCAATAAACCCCCCAAATAGAAATTACTTGGGGAAGAAGAGCCAATTTAACAAGAATTATTAAGAAAACTAAAAGCAGTCTGGCAAAAATTTGCTTGAGTCCAACTTTTTTAATAAAATACACCACAATAAAGTTAAAAGAGATGTATGACTTGATTATTAAGGGCACAATTTGATAAGGCATCTTTTGCAGCTATGGATGTAGGAAGAATTCTAAACCATAAGGGACACAGGAAATCACAAAAACCAAAAGATACTTTTGCTTACATAAAACTAAAAATTTTTACATAACAAATTAGCATATCTTGAGTAAAAAGGAAAGTAATTAACTGGGAGAAAAACCTGTTTTTAAATGTGCATAGGATACTTTGCCTGGAGTCAGGAAGACCTGAGTTCAAATCTAGCCTGAGACACTTACTAGCTATGTGACCCTTGGCAAACCACTTAACCTCTATCTTCTATACATCAAGATAAGAATTTTTTGTAGCGGCAGTGAACTGGAACAAGTACATTGATCAGGAAAGGGTTGAAAAACATGAAAATATGGATATAATGGTATTTTATTACACTGCAAGCAACAATGAATATGATGAGAGAAGCATGGGAAGAGTTAATATAATGTAAAGAAAGTTAATATAGTATAAAGAAAGAACAATATAGCAAACAAAAGTGAATATTATATTAATTATGTTAATATAGTGGCTACAATCTTGTAAATACTGTAACAATCAAAAGTGAAGACTATAAAATTATAATGGCTCTAGAAAAGAGCTATGAGAAATCACCCCCCAACCTTCTTTGAAGCAGAAAACTATTAATGTGGAAGAATTTTTTTTACCATTCTGTTTAGTTTTGGTTAACTTTTTTTGCCCCTTTTTTTTAATTCTTTATTTTTGAGGATGTTTCTCTGGGAGGGGAGATGAATGCAAGGTATGTGATATAAAAATGTAAGTAAAAACAATTTGAAGTCACTATATTTGAAGTTTATAATTTTTGTTTTTTAGTAATTTAAAATCCATGCAAATTTATAATTAATTTATAATTTGAAGTCCCTCTACTGACTCTTCCTTAGGTTGACATTCTAATTCCTAGGCAAGTGACTAATTAGTTGAGGTGATTTCTTAGCAAGTCATTTTATTTCTCTGAACTTATTTCCTTGTTTATAAAATGGAAGAGTTGGATATTGAAGCCTTAAGAAGATTGCTCCAGGGGCAGCTAGGTGATGCAGTGAATAGAGCACCAGCCCTGGAGTCAGGAGGACCCAAGTTCAAATCTGGCCTCAGACACTTAACAGCTACTAGCTGTGTGATTTTGGGCAAGTCACTTAACCCAAACTGCCCTGTCCTGCCCCCTGCAAAAAAAAAAAAAAAGAAGAAGAAGAAGAAGAAAGTTGCTCCAAGCTCTGTTATTCAATGGCATACCACAAATTATATCAGTATCATTTCTCCATGATTCATAGGCACCAGGACCATCTGAAGCACAGAGGCGGGACAATTCAGAGAAAGTATCGCAAGTATAGTTCTTGCCCCCATTCTTGCAGTAGTCTTCAATGCAGATTTGTCTGTATCCACTGGACAAGGAAGCAATTTTTCCACATTTCTCAAAGTATGTTCCGATCACCTTGTTGCAATACTGTAAAAAAAAATCATATTCTTTTTAAAATGACAAAAGAACATAAATTTGAATGAATCTTGGCACAATTTCATAATTTTCTCCAGCTTCATGCAGAACATATAAGTAGGAGCAAAAACAGTGAATGGAGGGAATGATCTAGGGCAGAGCAAGAATGGTTATAGGACAAGGGGACATGGGACTCAAGAGAAAAGGACAACATAGAGGTAAACTGGTTCACCTAGGAGTCAAGATGGAGAAGGGAGAAGGGTGTGGCCACTGTGGAGGGGATGATCTGGGAAAGAATTATGTGGTTAAGGGACTAGAAGTCATGATAAAGACAAAAACCAGGGTCTGGGATTGCAAGGTAGAGGACGAGGTGGAGTGGCAATAGACTGTGATCAGATAAAGGGATTTCAGAGTTCATGAACATAAAAGTGGTGCATTTGTGGGTAATGTCATGACCAAGAGTCTGACCATCTCTGTGTGTAGCTAAAGTGAGACAGAACAGTAAGTCATGGAAAATGAGCAAGATGAGGAACTTCCTTTCCTGAGAACTAAGGCTGTTTGAGAGAGTGTCCGTAAGTATTAGCCTAGCATGAAGGCAGAAGTTGGAGAAGAGAGAAACACTATGAGTGAGAGACTGAATTTATTGAGGAAAAAGGATGCCCTGGAGATGGTAGAAAACAGTTACCAGAATTTTCACTGGGTGATAGACATGGATTGAGGGAAGTGAACTGAGTGATAGAGGTAACTGGAAGCAAGGAGTATGGCAACTCCCCCACCTCAACCACTGAGTCGAGAGAAATCAGCCAAAGTACAATCCAATGCCGAACTATTTCCGTATTGTTCTGCTTCCCCTTTGAAGATGAAAGTTTTACACTATGGACCTGGCTATGAACCTGGCCTCTTTAATAAGGAATTCTAAAGCATAAATAAACCATTCTAAAATACATCTGACCATTTTCTGGGACTGAATACAGTGAAGGCAGCCATTTATCATCATCATTATTGTCACTAACACTTATGCAATGTTTTCAGTTTTTCAGAAATCTTTACTATTTCATTTTATTTGATCCTCACAACAACCTTGTGAGGAAGGTGTTATTATCACCATTTTCCAGATGAGGATTTTTGTTATTTAGTCATTTCAGCCATGAAATTTCAGATCTTTGTGAACCATTTGGGGTTTTCTTGGTAAAGATACTAGAGTGGTTTGCTATTTCCTTCTCCAGTTCATTCTACTGATGAGGAAACCGAGGCATACAAGGTTAAGGAATTTGCCCAGGGTCATGCAGCTAGTAAGTGTCTGAGGCCTGATCTGAACTGAGGTCTTCCTGATTACAGGTCTGGCACTCTATCCACTGCACCACCCAGCTGCCAGATAATGATATTGAGGGTAAAAAGGTAAGTGACTTGTATATCTCTGAGGCAGGATTTTAATTCAGGTCTTCTTAATTCCAATTCTATCACTATATGTATGCCACCTAGCTTTCTCATGCCTGTGATTGATCAGTTTGAGAACTGAAGACTGATAGAACAGTATGATGTTCCAATCATCTCCCTCTTTCTCCTTTCCTCTAACCATTACAGGAAACATTTTACAATGAGTGTTCATGGTACTATTATCATCATGCATCCCTGTTCCATAGTGATGGGAAAGTAGGGAAGAAAAAATATTACAAAAAGTAATTCACTAAAATGTCAGAGAAAGGCAGTGACTCACTTGAGTTCTCCCAAATACCTCTCTAAATAACCTTAAATAATACCACAAAACAAAATTCTGGAACAGCAGAAACCACAAACAGACAGGATGAAACAGTTTTCTAGTCTAAGACAACTTAGAAGGTCAGCAGGACTCTGTTGCATTGCCCATACTTGAATTTGGGTTGCAGTTCTGTTTATCAGTCCAAGGGTGAGGAGAAAATCGCTAGCATACCAGACCTTATGGGCACAAGGGAGTAGTCATAGTTCTAGGACTGGAAAGAGTGCTTGAGGTCACTTGTGTTTGTCCTTTGTTTTCAAAGAGGACTATGACATGAGAGAAATGATGACATGACTTGCAGTTGACTTTGATTTGAGTGAGGGAAGGCTGTGCAAGGTCACCAGTCTCACTTTCTCCTCCAAAGCCATCTGGGTCCAACAACCAGATATTAATCAGGAAGACTGGAGATGACCCAGGATGCAATGGGAGACATTGGCCCTTTTGGCTAAAGTCTTTTCAGGTTCTGACTTTGAGTAAGGTAACACCCATTCAGTGAATGGGCCTGTTTAAGAAGTGAGTCAAGGGATGGCCCCTTTAATTAAAAAAAAAAAGAAAAAAGATCAAACTGTGAGGGGAAGACTCAGTGTTGCTAGCTAAAAGAGAAACAGCTACTATTTACATTCACTCTGAGCCAGGAGTTTGGACCCTCCTGGCATTAAGAGGTGCTTGGGCAGGGACCCATTGTTGTCCAATCTATGAGCTCCAGAGTGAAATAGGTTTAAGGTTTGGTCTTTGAGGAAGGAAGGAAAGAAAGGAAGGAAGGAAGGAAGGAAGGAAGGAAGGAAGGGAGGAAGGCAGGAAGGAAGGAAGAAAGAAAGGAAGGAAGGAAGGAAGGAAGGAAGGAAGGAAGGAAGGAAGGAAGGAAAGAAGGAAGGAAGGAAGAAAGAAAGAAAGAAAGGAAGGAAGAAAGAAAGAAAGAAAAAAGAAAGAAAGAAAGAAAGAAAGAAAGAAAGAAAGAAAGAAAGAAAGAAAGGGGGTGGCTAGGTGGCGCAGTGAGTAGAGCACCGGCCCTGGAGTCAGGAGGACCTGAGTTCAAATCTGGCCTCAGACACTTGACACACTAACTAGCCGTGTGACTTTGGGCAAGTCACTGAACCCCAATTGCCCTACAAAAAGCAAAAAAAGAAAAAGAAAGAAAGAAAGAAAGCATAGAGAGAAATAAAAAAGGAAAGATAGAAAGAAAGAAAAAAAGGAAAGATAGAGAGAAAGAAATCTAGTCAGAAAACTCCTAAGTTAACTGGGCAACTTTTGGCTATCAAAATTTACCTTCCTTTGGAGAGGAGAAGAAGGGGGAGAGGGAGAGGTATAGGGCAAACTGAGTTACCCAATTGGCTGGATCTCCATTCAGACAACTCGGACTGCTTGCAGGTTGTGTTTGTCCTTTGTTATAACCCAGAGCACACATCAGAAGTGTAATAAACATGCTTCTCTTTAAAACATACCACCTTGGAAAAATCAAAAACTTAGAAGTCCCTAGAATTATGTCGGGAAAACAGTTGTACCAAAAATCTGAAGCTTACAGTTACCTGGACCACGGAAGCAGAGCCCCACTTTAGCATAGAGTTTAAAGTCATAAAATAGGCTGGAAAAGTGAGCAAACAACACAAAAAGAAACTGATCACAGAAAGTTACTATGGGGATGAGGAAGATCAAAATACAGATTCAGAAAAAAAGCAACAGAGTCAAAACCGCTACTTCCAAAGCCTCAAAGAAAAATGTTAATTGGTCTTAGGACCAAAAACGTACTCCTGGAAGAATTCCAAAAGGATTTTAAAAATCAAGCAAGAAAGGTAGAGGAAAAATTGGGAAACGAAATGAAAGTGATTCAAGAAAATAATGAAAAAAGAGTCGGGGCGGAGCCAAGATGGCGGCGTAGCAGCAGCAACATATCGCAGCTCTCACATAGCCACCAAAAAATACCCATAAAATAGGACTCTAAACCAATCCTAGAACTCCAAAACACACACAAAGATACTTCCCACTAAAGTCAGCTCAGCTACGAGGAACCATATCAGAACTGCGAACTGAAACCAGCCTGGCCTGAAGCCACGGCTGTGCCCCGGGGGTGGCTGGACTGAAGCAGCGGAGAAGCCTCTCAGGTGAGCGGATTAGCACAAGCTGCGAGTGGGGATTGCGAAAGCGGGAGATAAGCAGTCCGGCCGAAAGGCCTCCAGAGCGGAAAAGCGAGAGGCAGAGGTTTTGCACCTGCCTCCGCATTGTAGCTTCCCGCCCACGGCCTGCAGACAGCAGGGGGACTGAGCGATTGTTCTCAGGCCAAGAGCTCTCGTGCTGAGCGGCGTGGATCTGGATCGCGATCTTGGGCCTCGGTTCTGGAGTCTTCACTATCCAGTCAGCCGGAAGTAAATAGGAAGAGTTTCCAGCCTCTTCCTGAGAGCTATGGCAGCCAGGAGGACCCCAGTGATTTGGGACAGAGATTTTCCTTCTGGAAGCAGAGCCCTACAGAGATTTTTTAAAAAATCACGGACTAAACAACCATGAGTTAGAATAAGCATAAGAAGCAAAGTAAGAACAGCTCCCAAACCCTAGATTCCTTCTTTGGGGAAAAGAAAGATCATGGGAGAGAGAGGGAGGAGGAGAGCACAGCCAGAGCACCCCCACCAGAGGCCTCCAATAAACATGAAGAATGCCTTAAAGGTAGAGATGAGCTGAAGAAGGATTTTCAAAACCAAATAAGAGAAGTGGAAGAAAAATTGGGAAGAGAAATAAGAAAGATCGGAAGAGCGT
>JAQQSV010016494.1:0-11827 GCA_028646515.1 Pseudochirops corinnae | reverse complement strand
AAACAGAATGCCTAAATAATGCTGTCTTACAAAAAGAAATTGAGCAAGCCATCAATAAACTTCCTAAGAAAGAATCTCCAGGGCCAGATGAATTCACAAGTGAATTCTATGAAACATTTAAAAAGCAATTAATTCTGTTGCTATATAAACTATTTGGAAAAATTGGCAAAGCAGTCCTACCAAATTTCTTTTATGACACAAATATGGTGCTGATATGGTGCTAAACTAGGAAAAGCAAAAACAGAGAAAGAAAACTACAGACCAATTTCCTTAATGAATATTCGTGCAAAAATTTTAAATATTAGCAAGAAGATTACACCAGTATATCAGAAGGATCATACACCATGACCTGGTGAAATTTATACCAGGGAAACAGGGCTGGTTCAATATTAGGAAAACTATCAGCATAACTGACCATATCATAACAAAACCAACAGAAATCATATGACTATCTCAATGCATGCAGAAAAAGCTCTTGACAAAATACAGAACCCACTCCTATTTAAAACACTAGGGAGCATAGGAATATGCTTTAAAATGATAAATAGAATCTATCTAAAACCAGAAGCAAGTATTGTCTGTAATGGGGATAAGCTAGAAGCCTTCCCAGTAAGATCAGAGGTGAAGCAAGGATGCCCATTATCACCACTATTATTCAATATTGTACTAAAAAGGTTAGCTACAGCAATAAGAAGAAAAAAATTTAAAGAAATAAAAATAGGCAGTGAGAAAACAAAATCGATCTTTGCAGAAGAGATCATGGTATACTTGGATAATTCTAGAAAACCACCTAAAAAACTAGTTGAAATAATTAGCAACTTTAGCAAAGTTGCAGGATTATAAAATAAACCCACATAAATTATCAGCATTTCTATATATTACCAACAAAATCCAGCAGCAAAAGATGGAAAGAGAAATTCCATTTAAAATAACTGTAAACAAATATTTTACCAGCTAAGTGCTCCTGCCAAGATAAACCCAGGAATTATATGAACACAATTACAAAATACTTTTCACACAAATAAAGTCAGATCTAAACAATTGAAGAAATATTCATTGCTCATGGGTAGGTTGAGCCAATGTAATAAAATGACAATTCTATATAATTTATTTATTCAATGCCATATTTTAAAATGACCCCAAAATTGTTTTCTAGAACTAGAAAAAATAATAACAATTCATCTCAAAGAACAGAAGGTCAAGAACATCGAGGGAATCAGTGAAAAAAACAAGAAGGAAGGTGGCCTAGTCATACTAGGTCTCAAGTTATATTATAAATCAGTTATTATCAAAAACAATCTGGTATTAGCTAAGAAATAGAGTGATGGATCAGTGGAAGAGATTAAGTACGTAATATACAGAAGTAAATGACCATAGTAATCTAGTATTTGATAAACACAAAAACCTAAGCTTTTGGGACAAGAACTTACCATTTGACAAAAACTACTGGGAAAACTGGAAAACAGTATGCTAGAAATTAGGTATAGACCAAAATCTTATACCACATGCCAAGATAAGGACAAAATGGATAAATGATTTGGACATAAAGAATGATACCATAAGAAAATTAGGTGAGCACAGAATAGTTTATCTGTCAGATCTATGGATAAGAGAAACATTTAGGACCAAACAAGAGATACATACAGAGTATTACAAAATGTAAATTGGATAATTTTGATTATATTAAATTAAAAGGGTTTGGCACAAATAAAACCAATGCAACAAAGATTAGAAGGAAAGCAGAAAACTAGGGAAATTTTTTTTACAGTAAGTATCTCTGATAAAGGCCCCATTTTTCAAATAGAACTGAGTCAAATTTATAAGAATACATGTCATTTCATAACTGATAAATGGTCAAAGGATATGAACAGGCAGTTTTCAGACAAAGAAATCAAAGCTATCTATAGTTATAAAAATGCTCTAAATCACTATTGATTAGAGAAATGTTAATTAAAATAACTCTGGGGTACTACTTCATGCTTAACAAATTGACTAATATGACAGAAAAGGAAAATTATAAATATTGGAAGAGATGTGGGAAAATTGAGACATTAATGCACTGTTTGGTGGAGTTGTGAACTGATCCAGCTATTCTGAAGAGTAGTTTGGAACTATGCCCAAAGGGCAATCAAACTGTGCCATACCTTTTGAACCAGCAATACCACTACCGGGTCTGTAACCCAAAGGATAAAAATACAATGGGGTGGGGAGGCCCTATTTGAGCAAAAATATTTCTAGCAGCTCTTTTTGTGGTAGCAAAAGAATTGGAAAATGAGGGGATGCCCATCAGTTGGTGAATGGTTAAACAAGTTGGGGCATATTATTGTGATAGTATACTATTCTGGTGTAAGAAATGATAAGCAGGATCCTTTTAGAAAAACCTGGAAAGACTTACATGAACTAATGCAAAATGACATGAGCAGAACCAGGAGAACAGTGTACACAATAACAGTAACATGATAATCAACTATGAATGACAGTTAGTCTCAGCAATACAAAGAGCCAAGATAATTCCAAAGGACTTATGATCAAAAATACTATGCATCTTTAGAGAAAGAACTGATGAGATCTTAATGCAGTTTGAAGCAGATTATTTTTCACTTTCCTTATTTTTTGTTTTTTAAAAATCTGTTTTATTTCACATGACTAATGTGCAAATATATTTTACATTATTATGTATGTATACTTCATATCAAATTGCATACTGCTTCAGGGAGGGGAGAAGGGAAAGAGAATTTGGCACTCAAAAATTTTTAATGTATATATAATTGGGAAAATAAAACATTATATCATCTAGTAGAACAGTGCATCTCTTAATCCTTATTGAGTACCTTCCATTTTCCCATAATCTCTCCTTTTCACATATGAGGTCAAATACTTATCATCCAAATACTAAATAAGGTAGAAGTTCATTGAATTGAAGGGAGAAATAATAGAACTACAATGACAGGGATCTCAATAGACCAGCTCAGATCTAAGCAAATCTAACCAAAATATAAACAAGAAAGAAGTTAAAGACTTAGAAAAATTAGAAATGATAGACCTTTGGCAATTATTGAATGGGATTAGAAAGGAATTTAAATGCTTCTCAATTGACTAAAAAAAATCTTTACAAACACTGACAATATATCAGGGTGCAAAAATGTATGTACTCATAATTTGACCAAAACTACTGGGAAAACTAGGAGACAGTTTGACAGAAATTAGGTACTAGTCAACATTTCCTGCCATATACCAAAATAAACTTGAAATGGATACATGATTTAGGCATAAAAGGTAACATCATAAGCAGATTAATATAGTAAAAAAAAAATTACTTTTCATATCTGTGAAAAAGTTTATGACTCCCACCTAGTGGGGAATGATTAAATAACTTATGGCATGTGTATGTAATGGAATGTTATTGTATCATAAGAGATGACAAAGTGAACAGTTTCAGTGGAAACTGAGAAGACCTCTATGAACTGATGCAGGATCAAGTTGGCAAAACTAGAAGAACAATTTATACAATGACAACAACTTTCTAGAGAAAAATAATTCTAAAAGACTTTGGAACTCCTATCAATGCAGTGATTAACCTTAAGTTCATAGGACAGAAGATGAAAAAACACTACTTATTTCTGGCCAAATGGACTTAAATTGAAGAATGGACATGGCCAATATGGGAATTTTTTTTGCTGTATTATGTGTATTTATTATAAGGGTTTGGGTTCTTGTTGCTGTTGTTGAACTGGGTGGTCCAATAGTAAAAAGAGATAATAAATTTGTGAAAATGAATATTTTTAAAATAAACTAAATGTTAGTTAATTGAAAAAATAAAGAATTTGAGAACTTGACATCTTTTAAAAATGTATATAAAATCATCCATGTTTTAGATCAACTCTCTAACTAAAAATAAGGCACATCTCAAGAAATATTGTGAAGATTAAATTTTGGGTGTGTTGCCGCTATTATATGACAGTCTCTTTAAGGGCATTCTCCAAAGGCTTTTATAGTTCATGTTAGTCAAGCAACATTCTGTTTCTTTGCTTACTTAGTCATTTAGGAGCAACAAGATAGAGGATTATACATTTTATCTCATCTCCAGGACCTCTCAGACCTCTTCAAAACAGAAATTATGGACTAAAAATAAAGCAATTTCAGCTGTCTCCCTGGTCTAGAACAATTAGAATCCATAAGAAGTTTTAAAAAACTAAACACATGATTTGACTACTACATGAATTGAGTTCATTTAGCACCTCTCCCTGACCTCTCATACTGCATTAGCTGACCTAAAGATTGGACACATGTGCTTGCAAGAAACACAGGAGAGGACAACTGATTGGGAATGCAAATAAACAGAAGTGAAGAACAATCTAAAAGGAGAGGAGTGGAAAACCAATAACCTTAAAAGAAAATATGCTCATTATGCAAGTAAAACACACTGAACTCAAAGAAATATCCTTAAAAACATTCATTAACAAAATAGAAAAAGAGAGGATTAAAGATGCCTTAAAAAATTACAAAGTCAATAAATAAATAAACCTAAAATAAACTCAAAAGAGTTTCATATTAATAGAGGGGAAATAGATAAGTTGGAAACAAAAAAATAGATTCAATAAATAACACTAAAAACTGGTTCTTTGAAAAGACTATTAAGATTGATAAACCCTTTTCCCTTCTGATTCTGATTCTTCTTTCAGAATAAGACTAATTTTGGAAATGTGTTTAATATGATTGCACAAGTCTAGCTTATATCATATTGCATGCCATCTTGGGGAGGAGGGAGGGAAAGGAGAAGGAAAAATTTAGAATTCAAAAATCTTATAAAAGTGAATGTTGAAAATGAAAAATAAAATTTAAAAACCAAGAAAAAGATTGGTAAACCCTTAGCTAATCCGATTTAAAAAGGAGAGATCAGGAAATCCAATCAATAAAATAGTAAATGAGCTAGGTAAAATAACAAAACCAGAAAGAAGAGAATAATCAGAACATATTACGCCCTGTTATGTGCTAATAAAACTAAGAACACACTCAAAAAAAAATTTTAAAACCCTTCAAAAATGTAAAATATCCAAACTATTGAAGACCAGATAGAGATCCTAAATAACCCAATCTTAGAAAATAAAATAGATCTAATTATAAAGGAACAACCAAAGAAAAAAAACTCCTGGTCCTGAAGGATTTACAGAATAATTCTATCAAAATTTTAGAGAACAATTAGTTCAATTACTTCACAAATTATTCTCAAAATTTGAGAAAGAAAGAATCCCACGAGAATCTTTTTATGAGACAAAAATACTCCTAATACCTAAACCAGGGAAAGATAAAACACAGAAAGAAAACTATAGGCTGATGATGCCCTTAATTAAAATTGACTGGAAAAAAAATTAAACAAAATAGTGTCAAACAGAATACAACAATTTAACCAAGAAATTTTTCATTATAACCAAATGGCATTTATACCAGTGATACAAAGATAGTTAAACAGTAGGAAAATAACATTAATTAATCATATTACTTAGGCATTTAGCATTCTATGTCAATTTCAATAGTCATTTCCCCATGAATGAATATATTCTTCTTTGCATTGTTCTCCTCTCCCAAAATTGGGGGTGGGTAGTGATGGGGGAAAGTAATTGTGTTATATACTTTCACAAATTATATCCCCACTTAGTGGCTTATGTTTGCATATTATTTTATTGTTTAGCAGTATCTAAGTATTTTTCAGAGGCATTGATTGCACAGTATCATTTAAGTCATCTTTTTACTTTGCCCATAACTTTTAGAATTAAAAGAGCTAAGTGGATCCCTGTGAATGAAAATGGAATTTAACTTCCCTTGAAAGGTATAACTTCACGAATAACACATTTATAGAAATACTTGTCAAGTTCTCAAGGTAACTTCTTTGCTCCTTTGGTTTCACACTGCTAACACTTTTGAAGCTAGAAGAATGAACGGCATTCTTGCCTTTCATGTTAGGGGAGCCATTAGTAGTTCAGATGCTTGTGACACAGCTGAACAAAACTTGGTCTTTTTCTAAAAATGAAATTGTAATATGCTGGGTAATATAAAGGCATTATTTTTTTTTACTGTTTCTAAGAAATGAGAATAAAATACTCTTTCTTCCCTTCTGCACTCCAATGTTTAGTGAAGATGAATATAATTCGAATTCAGAGGTTCCCAGCCTTCTCAAGTTGACATCCTGTTGTTTGACTTTGTGACACATTCTTCTCTTTCTCTGCATACCCCATAAAGTGCTGCACATTAAAAAAAATTCAAGTGAATAAAAGTAATTGGATTTAATAATGCTAGTACCTTTCCCAGATAAGGGGAGACAGCTTGGGGAGTTGTAACACTGGGGTTTATGAGCACTGCTCTAATTGCTGGAAGCGAAAGTGTCTTCTTCATTGCTCCAGGCAGGCTCAATTACACGTCAGTTTGCCCATTCTCCAAGTAACTGTGTGATCTGAATTCATAAAGATGCTTATTCATTTGAGAGGTAGCCTCCTATTGTGGAGAGAAACCTAGCCTTGGAACCAGGAATATCTGAAGTCAAGTCCTGATTCTGACATTTACTGGCTAAGTCACCCTGGGTAAGTTGTTTAACCTCAGTGTTACCCTTCACTGGTAGAGAGAGTACTCATCTAGGAGAGTCTTATGCCAGTGAAATCACGGGTCCTATCCTAATCCTATTCTTGTTCAGTGAAACAATTTAGTAAACAAGGGCTTACAAGGTACAGAGTTCTGTGTTTGCTGTTGAAGGATATCAAATAAATAATACACAGTACCTGTCCTAGAGCTTAGTACTATGGACCAATGGACCTCAATTCTAATTCTGGCTTTGCCATTATATCTTGTAACTTTAAATTAGTTACTTAGCCTCTATATGTCTCAGTTTCTTCATCTGTAAAATGAAGGGGAGGAAGGGGAGAGGGATTGTATTAGATGACTACTAAAGTCTCTTCTAGATCTAGGACACAAACACAAATGACAAACAGAGGTAAAAGGAAAGGATTTATGTGAGGTCCAAGGAGAAAGGATATTAAATTAGACAGTATTTCATGATTTCATTATATTGTCTTTGTGCCTAATCTTGTATTCCTGAGGGGCAACAGGAAATCTCCTTTGACAAAGATACTCTCAATTCCAAAGACAAAAATACTATAGGAATGTCTGTTAGTCTCCTAACAGACAGTATCATTGCACTAGTCCCAGCAGGAAGCCGTGTGTCAAATATTACCAGGTGAATGGATTGGGGGGTGGTTGGGAACCAATATATGATCTCCCCTGCTGAGATAGGATTTGGTACAGTAGCCTACTTTATTAATAGCACATTCCTCCACCCCCAGCTGTCCAGTTCTGTGAAGTAGGGTCATAGGAGTGACCATTGCTTGCCAAGGTTAAGTGGTATATAGGTGTAATCTCTTGATCTCAATTGCAAGGCTTTAGGGGCTTAGATCTACAAAGAGGCAAGAATGACTCTGAAAATAGTCCAAGTTTGAGATGTTGGCCTCCATTTCATCACCAGCCTTGTTCTTTGTAAGGATAAATCTGCCTTTTTCTGTACTAATCCTGATGAAAGCATGAGCTGTTTCTTTTGGGAAACTCAAATTCACTACCTTTCAGTGTTTGCATAGAAGACTGCATTTTATTCATAGAGGAAAGCATCAAAAATTACTCAAGTCTCACTTGTCACTTTTTATTTCCCCTAGTCAAAGTAATTTTCAGCCTCTGTGGGTTCATATTCATCTGAAAAACCAGTAATATGTGGATATGAATTATTTCCAAAGAACAGAACAAAACTAGGGGGAATGAATCCTTCAAACAGCAATGCAATCTAGGCTTTGTCATTATGTAGTATTGGAGATGAGTAGTAGCATGGATAATTAGGAGGAACAGATAAATAACCTCAAGTCAACTTACTCAGTTGTGTTGTAAGAAATTGGTTATAGGTTGCAGGCATTAAGTCCCTTTGTTTAAAAAGTCAAAGGAGAAAAACAGAAAGCATAGCTACATCCAGGTGAGTAACAGGATAGAGTGTTAAAAGTTCTGAGAATGAGATGAATAGATAGCATACTTTTTTCTCCAAGTAGGCTGCTTCCTGGTAACTATTTAAAGTATGAATTTATCTGTAACAGTAAGAATAAATAAAGGAAAGAAATAGTATCCTTTCTCTCTTTCCTAAAGAGAATAATATTTAAGACCCAAAGGTAAATGGCCCTATACAAAGTGTTCATGGTAGCTTGGGTCTGGAGGTAATAAAATAGTTTGAGTTAGGTGAACTCTGAGGTCCTTTCTGATTCAGTAATTGTATGAATATAGAGTAAGGTTGGTTCTAAAGGACTTGCATCATAGGCCTAATATCTATCCCCATTTCCCTACAACATAGGTAAGGCTCACATTTCTCTCCTTCCCTCCTGTGTCAGGGATTAACGTTCCCTAATAGGTAACAAAGTAATCCCTGGCACTTGGTTGGCCCCTGTCTCCTTTAACATAGCCTCCTAATCAGCTAGGAACATAAAAAGACCCACCTGCTTGGAGCCCAGTCTCTCAGATTGGATAGATTTCTGAAGACCACACCAATTCCATACCTTCCCTGATGACCACTACTCTGCTCTAAGGACCAGATGAGTTTCCATGAGGAAATGGAGGAGGCCATGTCCAGAGATGTCACCACATCCTTGTGGTGCATCCTTGCAAAGTAAACCTCCTTTTATTAATCATTTGATGAGACAGTATTTCATTTTATCCCAACACTGAACCTAAACTAAGGGAGTATTGGGGTTAGACTCACTGCCAATAATTTGTTAGGAGTGATAGATAAGGGATTCTTATTGAGATAATGGTTAAACTGGGTTTTCTTTAAGGTTCCTTCTAATGGTCTATGAATAAATACATCTTCATTTGTTAATCAAGCAAGGAAGTATTTGTAAAACATCTACCATCTGCTAGTCACTATACTAGAGTCCCTGCCCTTACATACAATCTACCTAAGGAAGACATGGAAAGTATGTTTATAAAAAATGGATGAAAAATAGATACAAAGTGACTTGGGGGGAGAAGAGAAATTCATAGGTGGGAAGATAAGGAAATTAGAGACTTAGAAAGATGGAGGAAAAATGGGAGTATATCCCTAAATGATGGAAGATGGAGAGACATGTATAAGGAATAGCAAGAAGGCTTTTTTTGGGGCAGCTAGGTGGCACAGTGAATAGAGCACTGGCCCTGGAGTCAGGAGGACCTGAGTTCAAATTTGGCCTCAGACACTTAACACAAAACTAGCCCTGTGATCTTGGGCAAGTCACTTAACCCCAATTGCCTTACTTTCTCTCCTCCAAAATGCAAAAAAAAAAAAAAAAAAGAAGGCTGGTTTGGGCGGGCCATATTGTGCTTGGAGGAGAGTAATGGGCAATAAGTTTAGAATTGAGACTTGATTATGAAGGGATTTAAATAGCAAAGAGAGGCATTTATATTTGATCTTGAAAGTGACAGGAAGCTACTTGAATTTATCAAGTAGTTGAATAACATGGTAAGATATCCATTTGAGGAAAATTAATCTAATATTTGTTAAAGGGCTGCTCTTTATGATGGGTTGTATGCTCTAAAATTGTGTAGTCCCTGGCTCCAGGTACTTAGAGTATTTACAGAGAAATAAGACATGGATATTAACCTTTATAGTAGAGAGTGGGCTATAAGTACCACTAGGGAGGGGCAAATGATACTCCAAGAGTGCAGAATGGGATTTAGGGAGGTGGGAGGTGAGGAACCCAAACAAACTGGGAAGGGAGAAGTGAGGAAGGAAAAAACAGCGTTTGAGTTGGGTTTTGGTTGATAAGCAGAAGGTGAAGATTGTGGAGGGAGAATTTCAAGCAGAGTAATTCCAAGAGATTCTCTCAAGAGAAGGAAGGTCCTTTTAAAAAAGCTGGTTGGGATTATTCAGAATGGGGTATGTTCTGCTACAGAAGTGACTTAAAAGGTAACAGTAGTGATGTCTTAAGGACAGGCCTCTGTTGGTGGGACAGAGTTCAGCTTTTTCTCTGCTTTCAGTCAAAAGAACCAAGTCATCTGGGAGGGTCATAGCTGAAGCTGATCCTTTGGGTAGCTTCCACATTCTGCTTGCTGTCCCTGAAGGAGAGGAAGGAGGGGAGTACCCTTGTGGCATGGAGTGAGGAGAGGAGTTCAAGAGGAAGGAATCCACATTTGGAGTGCTTATCTGTTTCTTATATAGTTTTACCTCAACTAATTAAGTTTTTGACTCCAAAACACATGTTGCTGGAATGTATCTTCTTCATTAGAAGGGATATTATTGCACCAGTCTTTGAAATGTACTTTCAGGGGAGCACTAAATTTACCTTTGTAATTATGCGTTGCTCAGTCTAATATTGAAGTTAATTAAATTCACTGAGTACATGCTAGAAAAACACGTGTATGTGTATTTGGCAAGAGCTGAAGAATATGGAGTAACAGGGAAATGAGTTTAAGACTTAAAATTTTCCACAAACAAAACCAAAAATAAGCAATCTGAAATGTGGATATACTGCTAATTGTACTTCAGTCTCAGACAGCATATACTTTTAGCAATAGACAATCCAATTAAATCTAGGAAATAGAAGTTAGCATCACATTTGACTGGCAACTCTGGACATTCCTAAAACTTAAAGATTGGTATACAAATAACAAGTTTGTTTTAATAACATTTCTATAAAATGGACTTTCATTTTTTCCTAGTTGGAAATTTTTATGACAATTTTGACTTAAAAGTCAAATTCTACATTTCTTAAAGGTCTCAGCATGAATCACCTCTCTGTCAAGACATGGGTAGCATTCTTTAAGAACATCAATATTTTTAAAAACCTAAACTGGGACTGATATTTTCCTTGGGTCTGGGTTCCAGAGCATGCTCTAGAAAGGGAAGAAGAGAATCATGAAAGTATAGGGATATATGATTTTGCTTGTACATACTAAGGTGCTAAGACCTAATTCTTCCATGACCTGGGCATTGAATGAGCAAACTGGACAATATACATCTTGGATGGATGGGGGTGCATTGGGAAAAGCTGATTAGAAAATGACTTTTAAGTTCAGATATGTTATAAATCATGAAGCTCCATTTAAAGCTAGATTTATTTTCTTTGGGTTGTTCAGCTCCATCCAGACCACTTACAGGGTAATCAAACTCTGTAGTTTGGCTTTGGGAGCATCTTGTGGATTTTTTTCATGATGATTGCTCTGTGTCTCATGCCTTCCTCTAGTCTTCTGGTCCCTGAGCTCCTGCCTTACCAAGTTCAAATTAGTCTTTTTTTTTTTTTTAGTAGCTCCAGTGGAATTGTTTTGTACTTTCTTATTTACCAGTCTAGTCTAGTACTGTCCACCAAGTTTACTCATCCACATTCTTTCATGCAGAGAAAGTTTTAATGTGATTCCCCCCTTCTTTTTTTGTAAATAATGTACGTACTGTTTTGAATAATGCATATATTATCTGAAAACTGTATTTCTTCATACATATATTTTGGCAGTTATTGTTAACCAAAATTCATTTCCTCTTGTTTCAGGCATCAAACTGTTTGTATGTAACAGTGGTAGTCCCTTAGCCTTAAGACTAGTTATTAGACTGGTCAGAAATCTCAAGCATTTCAAAATTATTCTAGTCAACTGACTGTTCCTGCTATTGATCTTTTCAAACAACTCTAACAAAGTTGTTTTTGGTCCTGTTCGTCAGTCTCAAATTCTTTTTCCTATCTCTCATCCTCTCCTAAATTTTAAATCAGAGCTTTCTGACTCTCAATGACTCACTTTTTATTTAAAAGATAAAAACTCACTGAATTTCCCCTAAGAAATAACATAG
>JAQQSV010016492.1:0-11828 GCA_028646515.1 Pseudochirops corinnae | reverse complement strand
AATCCTAAAGAATGAGTGGGTCAAACAACAAATTGTAAGAACAATCTATAATTTCCACAAAAAGAATGACAATAATGATACAACACATTGGAATTTATGGGATGTAGCCAAAGCAATAATTAGAGGAAATTTTATATCTCTAAATACTTACATCAATAAAATAGAGAAAGTATAGATCAATAAATTAGGCATGTAGCTAAAAAAAAAACTAGAAAAATACATTCTTAAAATCAAAGGAGGGATGAATAAATTTGAAAGTAAGAAAACTATTAAACTAATAAACAAAATTATGGGCTGGTTTCATCTTTAAAAAACAATAAAATAGATAAAATTTCAGTAATTTGATTTTTAAAAAAGAAGATAACCAGATTACCAGTATCAAAAATGAAGAGGGTGAATTCACCACCACTAAAGAGGAAATTAAAGCAATAATTAGGACCTATTTTAACCAAGTATACGACCACAAATCTGATGAACTAGGTAAAATGGGTAAATATTTACAAAAATATGAATTGCCCAGATTAAGAGAAAAGAAACAAAATACTTAACCTAATTTTAAAAGAAGAAATTTGAACAAGCTATTGACGAACTCCCTAAGAAAAAAATCTCCAGGACCAGATGGATTTGTAAGTGAAGTCTACTAAACATTTAAAGAACAATTAATTCCAATAGTACATAAATTATATGGAGAAATAGTGAAGGAGTCTAATCAAATTCCTTTTATGACACAAATATGTTGCTGATACCTAAACTAGGAGGGGTCGAAACAGAGAAAGAAAAGTATAGACCAATTTCCCTAATGAATATTGATACAAAAATTTTAAATAAAACATTAACAAGGAGATCACAGCAATTCATCACGAGGATAATACACTATGACCAAATGGGATTTATATCAGGAATGACTCAGTGTTAGGAAAACTATCAGCACAATTGACTATATCAATAGTAAAACCAACAGAAAACATAATGATTATCTCGACAGATGCAGAAAAAGTATTCAACAAAATACAATATCTATTTCTATTAAAAACACTACATAGCATAGGAAAAAATGGAGGTTACCCTAAAATGGCAAGTAATATGTATCTAAAACCATTAGCAAGCATTATGTGTAATGGAGATACAAATTTTCTGAATGCGATCAGAGATACAGCAAAGATGCCCATTATCACTTCTATTACTCAATATTGTACTAGAAATGTTAGTTATAGCAATGAAAGAAGAAAAAGAAATTGAAGGAATTACAACAGGCAATGAGGAAACAAAACAATCTTTCTTCATAGATAATATGATGGTATACTTAGAGAATACTAGAGAATCAACTGAAAAACTATAAGAAATAATTAACAACTTTAGCAAAGTTTCAAGATACAAAATATATGTTTAAAAAATCGCCTATATTTCTACATATTACCAGCAAAGTTCAACAGCAAGGTATAGAATCAGATGTTTCATTTAAAATAACTAAAGAGAGTGACAACACAGACTTCCAGGAACCAAGAAGACAAAGTAAGCAGCAAATCACTTTGCCTCTCCCACTTTTAAACAACCATAAAATAGCACCCCAGAACAAATACTAGAACATCAGAGCCAATGGAAAGACAGAATGGCTCAGTCATTAGCCTGGGAGACTTGGAGGATCAGCAAGAAAGGTCCATCTCACTTGGGTAAAAGAGCCCATTCTCGGATAGGAAACATCCCAGAATTGTAACAGCGAGATACAATCCAGCAAAGACATGGGAGAACCTAAGCCCCACTGTGGTGCAGCAAGCAAACAGAAATACCAGGACCCTTTACGTGTCTTAGCACAGCCAGGGGAACCAGCAGACTTTACTTCCCAGAACCATCACATGCTTCAACATAGCCCTGGGCAAATAGGCATTCTCCAGTGGCTAGACCTCCATGTGCTTCAGCATCAGCCCAGGACAAACAGGCATCCTCCAGGGCAGACCTCCACATGCTTCAGAGCAGCCCCAGAGAAACAGAGAAAAATCCCACCTGGTCTTAACACATGCCAAACACCACCACAAAGACCCCAGCTCAGCACCAGGTAAGTTGCCAAACTTTTACAGCCTCCAGCAGAGATAGCCCCTGCCTCAACACAGCATCAGACGCAAGGGTCCTGCATGGGCCTCAGGGAAACATCATTGCTGTACCAGGTAAACAACCAGGGTCTGCAGCCACTGGCACAAGAAGCATGAAACAGTGTCCCTTCCACCCTAGGAGCAGAACTCAAATTTAGAAGAAAGGAAAAAGGTCAAAAAAAATGAGCAAAAAAAAAATTGACCATAGAAAGTTATTATGGTAACAGGTAAGACCAAGACACACTCAGAAGAGAACAACAATGTCAAAACATCCATAGGCAAAATCCCAAGGAAAAAGAGGAAATGGTCTCAAGCCCAGAAATATCTCATGGAAGAACTCAAAAAGAAGCTTAAAAATCACACAAGAGTGGTAGAAGAAAAATTGGAAAAAGAAATGAGGATAGTGCAAGAGAGTTATGAAAATAAAGAGTCAATAGCTTGGAAAACTGCTTTAAAAATAGAATTGACCACATGGAAAAGGAGATACAAAAATACACTGATGAAAACAATTCCTTAAAATATAATTGGTCAAATGGAAAAGAAAATACAAAAGTTACTTAAGCAAAACAACACCTTAAAAGTTAGAAATGGGCAAGTGGAAGCTAATAACTCTATGAGACATCTTGAATCAATCAAACAAATTCAAAAGAATGAAAAAATGGGAAAACAACTGACCTGGAAAATAGATCCAGAAGACACAATATCAGAATCATTGCCACAATCCAAAGGAAGACATAGATAGCATCTTTCAAGAAATTATCAAAGAAAACTGCCCTGATGAAGACATTATCAGGAACCAGAGGGCAAAATAGGCATTGAAAAAATCCACTGACCACTTCAGGAAAGAGATTCCAAAATAAAAAGCCCAAGGAACATTATAGACAAATTTAAAAACTATCAGATCAAGGAAAAAATATTACATGTTGCCAGAAAGAAACAATTCAAATATCAGAAAGTCACAATCAGGATCACACAGGACTTGGTAGCTGCAACTTTGAATGATTGGAAGTCATGAAACATGATATTCTGGAGGGCAAAGGAGCTAAGACTTCAACCAAGAATCACTTACCTGGCAAAATTATGCAGAAATAGATCAAAGGAAAAAACCACAGACCCACAATATATTGCTTACATATGACAAACTTGAAGCAGAGAGACATACACAGAGTAAAGATAAGGGGCTGGAGCAGAGTCTATTATGTTGCAGCTAAAGTAAAAAAAAAAAAAAAAAAAATCCAGGGGAAGAAATCTTGATCTTAGACAAAATAGAAGCAAAAATCTGACCTAAGTAAAAAGACAAGGAAGGAAACTACTTCTTGCTAAAAGGCACCATAGGGGTGGCTAAGTGGCACAGTGAATAGAGCACCAGCCCTTGAGTCAGGAGGACCTGAGTTCAAATCTGGCTTCAGAGACTTAACAAAAAAAGTAGCCGTGTGAACTTGGACAAGTCACTTAACCCCAATTGCCCTACCTTCCCTCCTCCAAAAAATAAAAATAAAAGTTGCCATAGACAATGGAGCAATCAAATTAGGAGAGCAAAGAATAGTCTACATGTCAGTTCTATGGGGAGGGGTAGAATTCATGACCAAACAAGACAAAGAGAGCATTATGAAATGTAGAATAGTTTTGATCATATTAAATTGAAAACCTTTTGTACAAACAAAACAATGCAACCAAGATCAGAAAGAAAGCAGAAAGCTGGGAAACAATCTTTACAGCAACTGTCTCTGATAAAGGCCTTATTTCTCAAATATATAGAGAACTGAGTCAAATTTATGAGAATACAAGTCATTCTCCAATTGACAAATGGTCAAAGTACATGAACAGGTAGTTTTCAAATGGAGAAATCAAAGACATTTACAGACACATGAAGAATTCCAAATCACTTTCGATTAGAGAAATGCAAATTAAAACAACTCTGACATTCTACCTCACACCAATCAGATTGGCTAATATGACAAAAAAGGAAAAGGATAAATATTGGAAAGAATGTGGGAAAATTGGGACACTAATGCACTGTTTGGTAGAGTTGAGAACTGATCCAACCATTGTAGAGAGCAACTTGGAACCATGACCAAGGGGCAACCAAATTGTGCTGACCCTTTGATCCAGCAAGGCCACTACTAGGTCTGTATCCCAAAGAGATCATAAAAAATGGAAAGGACCTATATGTGCAAGCATATTTATAGAAGCTCTCTTTGTGGTAGCAAAATATTGGAAATTAAGGGGATACCCATCAATTGATCAATGGCTGACAAAGCCATGGTACATGAATATAATCGAATTCTTATTGTGTTATAAGAAATGATGAACAGGCACATTTCAGAAAAACCTATAAAGATTTGTACAAACTGATGCAAAGTGAAATGAATAAACCAGGAAACTGTACACAGTATCAGCAACATTGTGCGATGATTAACTCTGAACGACTCGGTTTTTCTTAGCAATACAATTGTTCAAGGCAAATACAAAGGATGCATGAAAGAAAATGGTATCCATGTCCAGCTAAAGAACTGATGGACTCTGAATGCAGAACTAAGCAAATTTTTTCACTCCATTCTCTCTCATGTTTTTCTTTTGCTTTTGTTCTGTTTTTTCTTCCACAACTTTGATGAATATAGAAATATATTTTATACAGTAGCATGTGTATAAACCATATCCTACTGCCTACAGTTTTCAGAAGAGAGGACAGTAGGGGAGAGAAGGAGGGAGAAAAATTTGGAACTCAAAATCTTGTAAAAATGAATGGTATGGGGGGTTGCTAGGTGATGAAGTAAATAGAGCACTGGCCCTGGAGTCAGGAGGACCTGAGTTCAAAGCCACCCTCAGACACTTAACACTTACTAGCTGTGTCACCTTGGGCAAGTCACTTAACCCCAACTGTCCATGCAAAAAAAAATGAATGGTAAAAATTTTCTTGACAAAAAATTATGGGAAAAAACAAAATATTATTTAAAGCAAAAAATATACATAAAATAATTGTAGACAACAGAAAATAATTGAGAGTCTACCTGCCAAGGACAAACCCAGGAACTATATGAACACAACTACAAAATACTTTTCACACAAATAAAGTCAGATCAAAATACTTGGAAAAATATCAATTATTCATAGGTAGGTCAAACCAATATAATATAAATTACAATTCTAACTAAATCTATTTATGCAGTGCCATACCACTCAAACTTTCCAAAAATTATTCTATAGAACTAGAAAAATAATAACAAAATTCACCTGGAAGAACAAAAAGTCAAGGATATCAAAGAGATTAATGAAAAATATATATATGAAGGCCAGTGGTCTAGCCATACCACATCTCAAACTGTATTATAAAGTGGTAATCATCAAACAATCTGATACTAGCTAAGAAAAAGAGTGGTAGAGCAGTGGAATAGAACAGATACACATTACATTACAGCAAATGACCATAGAAACCTAGTATATGATAAACCCAAAGATCTAAGCTTTTGGAAAAAAAACTCATTATTTGACAAAAACTGCTGGAAAAACTAGAAAACGATATGTCACAAACTTGGGTATAGACCAACATCTCACACCATATACCACAATAAAGTCAAAATAGGTACATGATTTAGGTATAAAGGGTGAAAACATAAGCAAATCAGAAGAGCAAGGAAAAGTCTACCTGTCAGATCTATGGAGAAGGGAAGAATTAGAGCACTGTATAATGTAAAATAGATAATTTTGATTATTTTAAATTTTTAAATTTTGCACAATAAAAATTATAAGGAAATTATAAGGAAAGCAGAAAACTGGGGGGGTGGGGAATTTTACAAGTATCTCTGATAAAGGTCTCATTTCTCAAATATATAGAGAAATGAGTCATATTTATAAAAATACAAATCATTCCCCAATTGACAAATTGTCAAAACATATGAATAGGCAGTTTTCAGGTGAGGAAATCAAAGCTATCTCTAGTCAAATGTTAAAATGTTCTAAATCACTATTGATTAGAAAAATGCAAATTAAACAGCTCTAAGGTACCACCTCACAACTATCAGATTGGCTAATGCAACAGAAAAGGAAAAGGATAAATGTTGGAAAGAATGTGGGAAAATTGGGACACTAATGCACTGCTGGGACAGTTGTGAACTCATCCAACCATTCTAGAGAACCATTTGGAACTATGCCCAAAGAGATATACAATGGTGCATACTCTTTGACCCACCAATACCACTACCAGATCTGCATTCCAAGGATATTAAAGAAAAAAGAAAAGGACCTATATGTACAAAAATATTTATAACAGCTCCTTTTCTGGTGGCAACAAACTGGAAACTGAGGGGATGCCCATCAATTGAGGAATCACTGAACAAGTTATGGTATATGATTGTGATGGAATACTATCATGGTATAATTTTAAAATAAAATTGAAAGTAAAATAATACCTAATACACAAAGTAATTCCTATGGCATATAAATGTTACTATGGAAGTTAATTTAAATATAAAATACTCAATTTACATTTAACTACAATGACCAATGTGAAATAGAATGAAATTCTAGATAGCATATAGTGTATGTGTGTGTGTGTATAAAATTCTTCACAAACAGTAAAGCAATGAATGAGTTATTATTCAAATTAATAATTTGTTTTGGCTTGGCTATATATTTAGTGGAAAAGAGGCTGGATTTGTAGTCTGAGGAACAAGTTGTGCGAACTGGGCAAATAACTTGTACTATCTAGGTATCAATTTCCTTATCTATAAATTGAGGAGGTTAGAGTAGATGACTCCACAGGTCTAATTTAGGGCAACGAGGTGGCGCAGTGGACAGAGTGCTGGGCCTGGAGTCAGGAAGGCACCTTCCCAAGTTCATATCCGGCCGCAGATACTTACTAGCTGTGTGACAGTAGGCCAATCACTTAATCCTGTTTGCCTCAGTTTCCTCATCTGTAAAATGCTCTGGAAAAGGAAACGGCAAACCCCTCCAGTATGCTTTGCCAAGAAAATTCCCTGATGAGGTCACAAAAAGCAAAGCATCACTGCAAAATGACTGAATGTCAGCATTGCTTTTGGCTCTGGCTCTGTAATTCTATTATCTTAGGTCTTGTGGAAAGCTATATACCATGTAATTTAGAGATACCACATTCCTAAAAGAAGACCATTTAAGAATGAAATCACTCCATGCTCTTTTTATGCAAAAAATACAACTGTAAAACCCACATACCTGAACCAACTTCTTTTTCCTCCTCTTCAATATTGTTTTGGATACTATCATATTCCTCATCAATTGTCTGGTTGCCTCGGATCTGTGACAAAACTCTCCGAGCTTTCTGAGTCTGTCCTTTCTGAATGAGCCATCTGGGGCTTTCCGGCAGAAAGAGAAATCCAAGGAACTGTATGATTGCTGGGATAGCTGAAAGGCCCAGCATATACCTACCAAAAAGAAATAGAGCTTTATGACATCTTAATGTCATTAGCAAAAAAGTCATAAAATAATTATGTTGGTTACACTGAAGAAAATTTCAAATGAATCTAAAATAGATCTATTTTCTGTATGTTATGAGCCTACTACAATGTTCTGTCCCACGTTAGAGGTGTCACTGGGTTCTTCAAGACTATAATTGTACAACACAAGCACTAGGAGCAACTAAAAGATAAATGAGCTTCAAGTACAGGTATAGACTGCTTCTACCATGTGAGTGCCAGCCTCGTTTCAGAAAGACTCACAATTAGAAAGACACAGTGGTGTCATCTGTACCAGACAAAGTCACAAAGAGTTCAAAGTATAGAAATATGTCCCTGAAATCAATCATATTTAATGCTGTTATATCATGCTGAAAAACAGGTGACCAGTCAAGATGGCAGAGGAAGAGAAAGTAATACAGCCTAGCTCTTCCCTACAACTACTGTACAAAGATCTAGAAAAAAGTGCCAGTCCAAGTTCAAATGAGGAAACCCAAGAAGACAAATCACAGTGAGTCACTTATTCAAGCCCAGGTCAACACAGAGAGATAGACATAGAGGTCTGTGGACACTGGTGATGGGGCCTAGCTAGGATCACTTCTCACCTTGAATCATGCAGACTAACTAAGGACCTACCTGTCGATACGCGTGTACGTATCTTTTATGGAAACTGACCAAGCATTAGAGCCTAAAAACCTCACATGCAACAGTAGAAAAGAAGAAATATTAAACACATAAAAGAGAGAAAGAATAGATCAACATATCTGGAATGCAAGCTAAAACAATGAGAAAAAAAGCATTTTAAAGTCCAATTAAACACCGTAACAGAATCTTGAAAATCAAGTGGAGGCTGACATAATTGAAAGGGAAACTTTTCCATTGGGCCAATTCTCCTTCTTAAGACATGTTTCTCCTCATTGGGTTTTTGGGCCTCTTTTGCCACTTGAGTTAGTCCATTTTTAAGGTGTTATTTTCTTCAGTGTTTTGGGGGTTTCCTTTAGCAAACTGTTGACTCATTTTTTGTGAATTTCTTGCATCACTCTCATTTCTCTTTCCAATTTTTCCTCTACTTCTCTTACTTGACTTTCAAAATCCTTTTTGAGCTCCTCCATGGCCTGTGACCAATTCATATTTTTCTTGGAGGTTTTTGATGCAGGAGTTTTGACTCTATTGTCTTCTGGTTCTGTTTTGATCTTTTTTGTCATCAAAGAATGATTCTATAGTCTGATTTCTTTTCCTCTGTTTGCTCATTTTCCCAGTCAATTACTTGGCTTTTGATCTCTTTGGCATGGTAGAATTCTGCTTCCAGAGTGCAGAGTGCTGTGTCCCAAATTTCTGGGGTTTTGCATAGCCATTGTCAGAGATACTTCTAGGCACCTGCCTCAGAACCGTGAGGAGGACTCCCTCTCCACAGCCTCTACAAGCTCTGCCACACCAGCGCTCCTTACCCAGGACTGCCACCCAAGACTGCGACCCAGATGCAAGCAGGACAAAGCAAGAGAAACCTGCCTCAGCACCAGCAAAGAGATTCCTACCATTGCCCTCTGATCAGCCACTTGGTCCTCCCATCATCTGTGGGCCTGGAGCTTTGGAAGCAGCTGCTGTCGCTGCCACAGCTGCTACCACTGCCGCAGTCACTGCCACCTCCACTGCCCCAGGGGCAGGGGCCAGACCCCATTCTTCTCTCACCCTGGTCCAACAGAGTTTCCCCACTGACCTTTTATTTTCTCCTTAGCATTTGTGGGTTAAGAAGTCTCAAAACTGCCACAGCAGCTAGTGATTCAGTCTCCTGAAGTCTGTTCCAGCTGGTCTGTGCTGTTGGTCTGTACTGGAGTGGCCCATGTGGGATTGTGCTCAGTTTCCAGCCCAGTGTGACAGACCCTTCCTGTCAGCCTGCCAGTCTGTCTTCAGCGGGAGATTTGTTTCACTCTGTCATTTTGTGGGTTCTGTAGTTCTAAAATTTGTTTTTATAGGTATTAAAGGTAATTGGGAGAACGAGTTCAAGCAAGTTCCTGCTTTTAGTCTACCATCTTGGCTCTGCCCCCAATTTTCAGTATCTTTAAGGATAAATGCAATTAGATGGAGAGGAGAATAATTCTGTTGCTGAAATACCACTTGCAGTCTTCAATATAATGGCAAATAAAATTAAAAGTTATAAAGAGAAAAAAATAGTGACAGAAAAGGATAAAGTATTTTATTTTGCATGTGTATGTTATGAAGTTTTAGACACTGAGTATTCAGTACCTATTCTATTATACTAACAAATATGTAGTGGTTGTTGCTTTACTATGGTTTACAGATCAACTCAACATTTCTGTGACTCTCCAGTCCAAAACACCCTTGTCTAGTCACCACTAAGGTATATCTATGTAACTTTGGACAAGTCACTTATCCTCTTTGAGTCTCAGGTTTCATATTTATAAAACGAGGGGCTTAGAGGCTTTGAGGTTTTTTTGACCTCTAGATTTATGACCCTATGATCTTATGATTGTTTGGCCTGCTGTCACCTCATTAAAATATAAGCTCTCTATCTGGCAGAGTAAGCAGTCAGTCATTTTCTTTTTGGAGGGAAGATAGGGCAATTGGGGTTAAGTGACTTTCCCAAGGTCACACAGCTAGTTTTGGTGTTAAGTGTCTGAGGCCGGATTTGAACTCAGGTCCTCCTGACTCTAGGGCCACTGCTGTATTCACTGCGCCACCTAGCCACCCCAAGTAAATCACATCTTAAACAGTGGTTGAGAAAAAATCTGGAACAGTGGAGCCTGTGGGAAGACAGAATGGAGCAGTCTTCTAGCCCAGGAAACTTGGAGAATCCACAAGAGGGGGTCCATCTCACTCAAGGAAAGTGGGAGCACATTCCAGCACAGTAAGTATCGCAGCAAGCCAGCAGCAAGTCACACATCAGCAGTCTAGTGGGAGATCCTCTGCACCAGTGTGATAGATCAGTCAAACACCAACTCTAAGACACCCATACACACACATGACATGTGAACTGGCAAACTCCAGCTTGAAGAGTCATCACATATTTCTGTGCAAAAGGCCAGATGAGGATCCTCTAGTGGCTGAACCTCCATGTGTTTCAGTATAGCCTAGGGCAAGCAGGCATCTTCCAGTGGCTGGCCATCCAAGTGTTTCAATGCAGCCCCAGGGAAATGCAGAAAAACTCCACCTGGCATCAGCACATGCCAGACACCACTACAAGGACCCCAGCTCAGTACCGCATAAGTGGCCAGACCCCTACAGCCTCAAGGCGTAAGAATTTAGGGCCCCAGTGCACAAAGCCAGTGACCAGGTCCCTGCCCTCCAGCACAAAATCTTGGGACAGTGGCCTCAGTGCTCCAGGAGGAGAGCTCAGCTTTAAGACAGGATATAGACAAACAAGATGAACAAGAAGCAAAAACAAACATTGATGATAGAAAGTTACTATAGTGACTGGCCTTGAAGTTAGGGACACCAGGGGCGGAGCCAAGATGGCAGCATAGAAGCAACAAGCTTCTGCAGCTCCCACACAGCCACCTCAAATACCCATAATATAGGACTCTAAACAAATTTTAGCACTCCAAAACTCACAAAAATATAGGAAAACACATCTCTCGCTGAAGGCAGCTTGGCAGGAAGGGCTCATCGCAACACGCTGGGAGCCTAAACCAGCCCAGCCTGAAACCGCGGCTTGGCCCCAGGAAGGCCAGGACAAGCCACAGCTGGAGCCTTCAGGAGAGTGGATCAGCAGCAGCTGTGACAGTTTCCAGAATTATCAAGCCATAAGAAATAAGGACTAAGTGAAAGATCAGGGGAACGCAGCTAAATTTGGGGGAGAAAAGCAGTCTGGCTGAACTGCCTCCAGGGCAAGGAAGCAGCATAAGCAGTGGCCCTGCAGCCACCTCCACATTGCTGCTTCAGAGCTCCCAGCCTGCAGACTGAAAGGGGGCCAAGTGATCATTCAGGGGCTAAGTACTCTTGTGTTGAGTGGCCTGGATCCGGATTGTGGTCTTGGGTGGTGATCCTGGGGTGCATTTTCAGTGAGCCAAAGCTGGTGGGGGCTGCAGCAGCTTCCTAATTGCTCTGGCAGCTGTGAAAACCCCAGTGATTTGGGATAGAGCTTTCCCCTCTGGAAGCAGAGTTCCACAGAGCTAAAAAATCAAGTAATTCACTGGCAACATGAGCAGGCAAAGGAAGCAAAGTAAGAACAGCAACTGAAATTTAGATTCCTTCATTGGGGACAAAAAGGATCAAAGCATGAAATGGCAGGAAGACAACACAGTCAGAACTCCCACACCAAAAGCTTCCAAGAAGCATGAAGACTTCCTACAAG
>JAQQSV010016491.1:0-11828 GCA_028646515.1 Pseudochirops corinnae | reverse complement strand
AAATCTTGTGGAAATGAATGATGCAAACTATAATAAAATTTAAAAAATAAAAAATAAAAAAAAACACAGAGAATGAAACTTTAGAACCTAATTTGATAATACTTTGAACAACCCTTACACTCATGACACTCTGCCTAAGAGTAATTTCAATTGCCCTTCCCTCCCCACCCCCCACTACAAATTAATCCTGGTCTTTCCTGATTTATACTTAGTGGAAACAGAAAACACAGCTAATCATTTAGAATCATACCCCAAATTTGCTATTTATTGCTGTC
This sequence comes from Pseudochirops corinnae, assembly GCA_028646515.1. NCBI lineage: Eukaryota > Metazoa > Chordata > Mammalia > Diprotodontia > Pseudocheiridae > Pseudochirops > Pseudochirops corinnae. The sequence continues at coordinate 11,553 of JAQQSV010016491.1, read as the reverse complement.
CCACTGGCCCCAATTCCTCTAGCTTAAATAACTCTTACACTAAATTCAATTCAATTAAAAAAAAAAAAAGGCATCACAACCCTTGTGACTCAATGCCTACTTAGAAATTAGCAAAAGGTGTGAAAGCCTTCCTACAGACAAGCCTCCCTAAGCTAACTTCCTTTAATGGGCTCCACCTGAGGCCTACTAATGGCAAGGTAAGATCTTAAATCTCCTTAACATTACAATGCCTGACCTCAGTTTTGATTCTAGCTTTGCCATTTACTTTGTGAACTTGGGTAAGGCCTTTGGGGCCTTGGTTTCTCACTCAAAAATAAAGGCATTGGACAAAGCGATCTCTAAGGTTTCTTCTCATTCTCAAGTCTATGAACTTAGTTCAAATCTCAACTCTACTACTTACCACTCATATGACCCTATGTAATCAGTTCCCCCATACTCAACTTTATGTTCCTCATCTGTGAAATGAGGCTGTATGAGATAACCACTAAGATTCATTCCAACTCAAAATTCTATATTGTAATTATATTTAGCACATAATCATACTTGATGAAACTCAAAGCTTCTACTCTAGAAGGTTTACATGGAAACCACTGGTTGGTCTCTCTATCAGTGAAAAAAAAACATCATTGGAGGCATTGACTTTCTAGATGTGAAACTCTGGCCAAATCACTTACCCTCTCTCAGCCTCGGTTTCCTCATCTGTAAAATGGAGAAAACAACACCTAATTTCAAGGTAGTTGTGAAGAAGAAATGAGATAATACATGTAAAGTTGCGTACCTTCAATCACTGTACTACTACTTGTTAGTTACTACTCTTTATGGTGGAGGAGACCAAGGTCAAACCCATTTCTTTGTGAGGACCTTCTAGAATCTCCATCAAAGACTGAATTATTTCTTAAGCCATTCTGAGAACACAAAAGACTGACAGCACTGAAAGATACAACCATGCAGTGCCAAGAAATCTGAGTGGTTTGTACCTGCCTGTGATTATCTGGAGTCTTTCCAAGGACCTAGCATGTGTCTAACATCACATGTTCTTCATCACTCCTTTATCATTTCTATTACAGCCCACATTGGGCAGCGAGCATGTGAAGATGTCTCCTGGCAGAATGGACAGATGAGAACAATGTGTTCCAATGGTCACAAAGGCAGCCGAAGCAGCTGCCATGGAGCACTTTGAGCTTAGGCAAACATCAGAGACGCCAAGGTTGCCCACTGTGTCCTGGGCCATCACCAGTTGTCCTGACTCTTGTCTTGCCACTGGACTTCAGTGATTCTGGAAGAGAGTGAGTCTTATGACTTTGTATAACTGCCTCACTTAAATCCAATTCATGCTTGGGTAAAGACATCACCCCATGAAAACAAATGATAGACAACAACTGCAAAGTTCCTGTAGGCCTTCTGGAGAGGCAGCTTTGAGTTTCATCAAAGATAATTACCCAGAGTCCTTCATTCTGAAGATACTTGGAACACTGGCTTCTATGTCTCATAACCCTTGCTAAGGTAACAGGAGGAAAGAATTGGGCGGGGGTGGGGGGGAGTTTGTAAAATAAATGCAGTCATAATGCACAACATTATGCTTAAATGAGATATGAATCACTTGGTAATACATTAGGACTATATAAACCACTAAGAGCTAAAAGGTCTATTACAGCTAATGAGATGGGTTGATGCAGTGGTGTTTTAAGAAGAGACAAATAGAAGGCTTTATGAATAACAGAAAGCGAGTATAATCCAAATAGGTTTTTCAAACAACAAATGAAATGCTCATTTAGAGGTTCAGCTCTCCAGAATGAATCATCAACAGAGCCATTAGGTGTGAAATTGTCCCATGTAAAGACAATGTCTGGACACCAACCAGGTTATGAGGGCAAGAATAACAACACAGGAGTGTCCTCTTGATTACAGGTAGACCTAGCACATACCACTCTGAAAATGACCACTAAAGTATACAACAATGCTGACTTTTCATTATAATGTTGGGAGCATTCCCTTGCAGGAGTGCATTTGGAGTCAAAATAATAGGGTTCAGGTCCTAGATCTGCACAGGCACCTAGGTGGCACAGTGGATAGACAGCCAGGGCTGGAGTCATCTTTCTGAGTTCAAATCTGGACTCAGATACTTACTCTGCAATTCATTTAACCTCTCTGTGCTCTAGGTAACTATCCTAGGGTTTAAACTGCAGATATGGTGCTAACCTGCATTGGTAGACTGGATTTCCGTGAAAGGGAGTTCCTTATCCCCATAAAATTGTCATCCAATTCTCATTCCTGATAAACAGGAATAATCAGTAAAGTCCCCTCCAGGTGCTGCTTCATGGGATGAAAGCAGCCTTGAGTTCTTGGGTCCCAAGGGACATGCCAGTTGGACACAAGCTCTCCTAGGTCCTGCCAAGTTAGAACAGTTTCCAACAACAGAGCTGTTGTCCAGGGACCAGCATAATTAAAATCAACAAAACTTACTAAAAGGTTGGCCACCAAGAAATAAATGCTGTTTGGCCATACAAACTATAAAAGAGTGAAGAAGATGACAACCTTCATTGGGGAGGAAGTACCCATGCCTGTGAAATCACAGATCCTTTAGAGTTGAGAACTATTAGAAAAATAAGAATAATAATAAACTGGGATCTGCATCTATCCAAAAATGAGTGAGAAGAAGAGAGGGTAGAGGGGCTTATCCAATTCCTGGACCTATTCTAATGGACTTGTTCTGGATACTAGAGTGAGGTTTTTTTTTAATTTATTCTATTTTCAATTCACAGAACAAAACAAGCACTTCCATAACACAGTATAATAAGAAAGATGATTGCACATGAAATTGCAAATCTACCACTTATAACTTGCTATTCCCTCCAAATATTCAACAAAGTTATCATGTAAATTTCTTTCTTACCCTTTTTTCTTCCCTCTCTGCCATCCTTCCCCATCCTAGTGATGGCTATCATTGATTCCTGTATAATCACTAGAAGGTCACAACAGGCTTATCCTTGGGGTCTGATGGGATAGATTTAAATGCCCAGGTCTATAGAAATTCTACCCTTGGAAGTAGAATTATAGACCACAAGATTGGTTCCTGATTATGGAAACCAGAATTTATTGAATGCAAGTTATGTGCTAGGTACTATAGCAAGCACTTGTACAAATATTTTCTCATTCATTCCTCACAACACCCCTGGGAGGTAGGTGTGCTACTGTGTTACTATCCCCGTATTGTAGCTGGGAAAACTGAGGCCGAAGTGAAGTGACTTGCCCAGGGTCACACATCTAGGAGAAAGGGATAAGGATCACCTGTTACTCCACTCTGCCCCGGCAATTTCAAACAGAGAGACAGAAACAGAGACAGAGACAGACAGAGAGACAGACAGACAGAGACAGAGAGAGACAAAGAGAGAGAGAGAAGGAGAGAGGGGGAGAGAGAGAGAGAATAACAAATGTTGACATTACTACTTCCTTCTGCCACCAGCACTGCGGTTCCAAGTGGCTCTGGAGGGACATCCCAACACCTCCCTCTTTTCCAGGTGGTTTTCTTCTTCTCATCAGGCTTCAAAAACTCCATCCCCAGGCCTTCTTGTCATTAGCTTCCTCTCTTCAAAAGCTGGGCGAAAAATATAGCTCCCAGGGTGTTTAGCAAGGCACATTCCTTGCAAGGCAGCCAGTCCAAAAGTGGCCACAACTGTTGGCAGCTTTGTTATTGACAGAGCAGAGAAGGCCTCTAGGGCTCCACCCACCTGCCCCAGACCTCAGATACTATGTATCTCTGGGTTATATAACAGTATCTTAAGTTGTGATTTTTGTTTCCCTCTGTCCTTTAAATGAAAAGTTGGGGTTTCCCCATTTGGTGGGAACATAAGGAATTATTGACACAAGTAGTGATCACAGCTTGAGGATTTGTACATATACACGGCTATAGAAATGAGGATGAATGATTGATCTGTATGCACTACTACTATTTGGCGTGCTCTCCCTCCTCAGCTCTGCCTACTGACTTCCCAGGCTTCCTCTAAATTCTGACTTAAAACCTTATCTTTTACCGGAAAGCTTCCCCAATCACTTTTAATTCTAATGCCTTCCCTTCTGTTCTTTTCCTATTTATCCTACATCCAGGGCCATCATGGTCAGTCATCCTGACCCAGGTCTTGCCACTGGAGTCAGATGGCTCTGGAGGAGAGTGAGGTTAGTGACTCTGCACAGCCCTGCCTCACTTAAATTCAGTGCACTTGCAAGTCAAGACATCACCCTCCTGACGTCATTAGTCTGCTTCAAGAACAAAGGACAAACAATAATCCTGTATATAGCTTGTTGTATATATCTGTTTGCACATCATCTTCCCCGTAAGATTGTAAGCTTCTTGAGGGCAGGATCTGTCTTTTGCCTTTTTTGTATCCCAGCACTTGGCACGGTGCCTGGCACATAGTGGTGCTTAATAAATGTTGATTGCTTAATATTTCTGCTTCTAAACAAAAGTTGAGGCAGGCAAAACCAATTTTCTTGTGATGCGCCTAGCATCAAGTTAAGGTTCTTTTGTTTAAACATATTTCTGAAGCAGCGACTCAAAAAACGTATATTCTCTTTGTCTATCTGATTAGCATAGGCCCATGAAATGATAACTTTATCCTTTTCTAAAGGCTCCCTAATCACTTCCTGCTCAATTACCAAAGTGAAAATGCAACCACAGATTTCTGCAGCAAATGACTCATATCACCTTGTATCTCAAAAAACATGTGGGGTTCTGATTTCCTTTGCTAAAAGCCTATATTGAAAAAGTATATGTTTCCATCAGCAAAGTCAATAAGATAATTCTGTGTGTGTATACACACATGCACCACATGTGAATTACTCAGTAGTATCTAAGAAGAGAGACAGGGTGGTGGGAGTGATTTTTCTTGAAAAGAAGAACAGATTTGAGAAGAAATATTTTCACCCATTTCTTGAATGAGTAGATGGAGCTTTCATCTGAAAAAATGAGGATTCTATAGATTGCAATACTTATTCCTTATACAAGCATTATTAATTATAGTCAAATTCAGAAATTTCTTCCTTGATCTCTGAGACATAAAGTGATGGTTTGTTTAGCAACACATACCAGAAGATAAAAAAAGATACAAGACTACTATCATACACTTTGCCTTAGTTCTTCACAATTCACTAAGTGCTTTTGAAGACATTACTTTATTTGAGCTGACAATATCCTGTGAGCTTCAGTAGAGGGCATGATTTCAACCTGGCCCCTTCCTACTTTTTAGTCTTCCTACACTCCTCTATGCTTCCTCATGTACTTCCTATATTCCCCTCCAAGTGCTCTTAGATCATAACATGGATCAGCTCTTTGACTAATACCTCACAAGGCATGATGTTTCAGTCTGATGCTTAATACTGATTCTCAGCTTCCAAAGTGATCTGTTTAGCTGTACTTACTCCTCAGCAGCAACTATTGTTCTGTCACTTCTAGCTTCAGCGCTAATTGATGCCTTCAGGTGAAACAGAGTTAGGCTCTTTTAGGAAAAAAATGTAGTGACATTTATCCTAAAGCTGATCCTTTGCAAGATTCTTCTTCATCTACAACCTGGGGGTGAGGGGGGGGAGTTAAGGGGCAGGGGGGGAGGTGGTAATGCAAGGTATCTTGTTTCCTCTTTCTTCTCTTCAATTGTTCTCACCAGCAAATCATCATAGAGTGAATATATACTCTCTGCTCCTTTTTTTCCCTCAGCAGCAGGGAACAGTAGAGAGCCCTACATCTTATTGGCCAACCAATTTTCCCATCAACAACTGACAATGCAGAGAGCGTTGGAAGCCTCTTTTTGACATAATTCTGAAATTAATTTTTCACCTCTCTCTCCTCCTTTTCTTACCTTCCTTGGTTACACAGTTATGTTTTCTCTATGTACAATATCTTACCTTGTAATTAGTAAGCAAATTCTCATTTTTAACCTTAATCAGTTAAGTTACATTTGTCTCATAATCACACAATAATTCTAGTAACTATATTTCCCTACTTATCAATCTAAAAAGTGAGGGAGGGCTGGACAAGGTCAGCAGCCTCCCTTTCCCCCCTAGAGCCATCTCTGAGAGGCTGAAGGAAGTGACTTGCTCCCAGACTACCCCCAACCTCAGGCAATCTAGACACAACAATCTACCGCTATCCCTCACCCACAACGGGCTTCCCTACCTGGGTGGGGTCTGAACAAGATTGAGGAGAAAATTAATCCAATCTTTCAGATGCTGGCTTAGCCAAGTAGAAAATAAGGTTTCAGAAAGGAATAAATCCTGTTTCTCCCCAATATTAACAACTACTTATTTAATAATCATTTCTCTCAGAGTTGTATAATGAATGCTTATGATTGATGATGGTTAGGTCATGTATCCATTTTTTAAAAATCTGACACAAATACAGAGGCTGAGTAGTCTCTGTAGTAATCTCTGCTCCATAGAAATGAATGCAATGGAACAGGTCACTCACTGGTAATCAAAACTTTGAGTTAAATCAAGGACAACATTAGGACTTTCAATGAGGCCTAAGATACTGTAATTGGATACCAACCAGGGCAGCATTTGGATTGTTTGTCTATTATCCCTGACTCTCATTATACTCAAGCCAAATCCCCAAGAATTTTTAAGCCCCTAATGCATATAAAACATTGCACTAGGGAAAATGACAAAGAATCAATCCTGGGCCTCAAGAATTTACATTCTACTGGGAAGAGCTTATACATCTTCCCCCTTCCCAGCCTACCTCCTTTTCCAATCATACATGTACTTTATGATGTCTTTTATATATGACAGAATGTGATTGAGTAGCAAAATGTGCAACTACTCCAGGCAGTCAGGGTAGGAAGAAATCAGGACAGCTTGAATTATGGAGGAAGGCCTTAAAGAAGGCAAAGATCCTCATTTAAATATTGGAAGGATTGGAAGAATGTATTTAGGGGAAAAACTAAATAAACAGAAACTGTAAGGAATGGAATTCCAAGCAGGGGAATCAGTATTATCAGATGATGAAAGAGGGTATTACTTGTGTCCAGAGCACCTACATCTAGAAACTAGTGATGCTCTCTACTTTCTATGTGACCTCAGGCAGATCACCTAAAACTCTCTGGACCTCTGTTCTTCCATCTACCCAATGGGAGGATTCAGCTAGATCTACCCTATGGGAGGATTTAGCTAGATGGTCTCTAGCTTTAGATCAGTGAACAAACTGACCTGGATTTAAATCAATGCTTGATTCATAATTGTCTGCAACCTCAGGCAAATTGCTAAACTTCTCTGGGCCTCAGTTTTGCCATATGAAAAATGGACTAGAGTCTGTGCTACAAACACCTTTGGTAATCTTGGAAAGTTTATTAACCCCCTTCTCATAATAATGCTTTTATTTTCATTCATAATTAAAGGAAATACTCAATTTCAGAAAGAAGTTAGTGAAAATAAAGGTGTGATTTTTTTTCTTATCCAAGTTCATGGTCCTCCTAAATATAAAGAGTCCACAGAGCCCAAATTAAAAATGCCTGGATTAGGCAATCTTTAAGGTCCTGTCAAGGTTTAAATTCTGATATGCTATGACATCTTCTGCTGGACTACACTGCCTCTTCACCCATCAGGACAGTGTTATGTCTACACAATATCAATGAAATCAATTCATTCAACTCAGGAAGAGTGTCTGGTCATAGCAAGAGGAATCAAACATTTTTGGGGTATCACACTGATAAAATAAGAAGAATTGAATGTTTACATCATCTACTTAATTATAGCCTTGATTACAAGAAAGACGTTTCATTCTCTTAAAAGGTTCCTTCTAAATGTGGAGGCTAAAAATAAACAGCAGGTAGAGCCATGAAAAATGAAACTCTAAGATTCCATAGGAATATCTCTAGTCTTCTCCACTACATTCTGAGCAGATTTACTCCAAAGATACTAACTAGATAGTAAGTCTTTGAAGATCTCTAGGTAGGTTGTAAAACTACAAACTTTATCTCCTTGTAGAAAAAATAAAAGAACAAGGCTTTTCTTTAAAAAGTATTTCCAGGGCTTAGTGCAATGCTTGTACATAGTAAATGCACAATTATTGCTTATTGACTAACAATTGGTGTCTATGTCTCAGCTAGTCTATGAACGTGGACCAATACTTTTCATATCATTGTATAGTACAAAGAGTACCAGTTTTGGGGTAGGAGGCTCTGAGTTTGAAACACAGCTCTTTACTTCCTACCTAAATGACCCTGGGCCTCTGGTCTCAGTTTTCTGAAAAAAATAGGGAAGTAGTGGCCAGACAGGAATAGTTTTGCTTGAAATATCATGGGGACAATGAGTGGATCCAATGCAGAATAGATTAGTATGCCATTTGTAAGAACAATGACAGGAATTTCCTGACAACCCCCAGCAGCTAGTGTTACTCCCTCAAAATTATCTTTTATACACTTATTTTTTTCTCTTTCATTTATTTGGTTTTTAATTTATGGGATAAAACAAGCATATCCATAACATTGTATAAATGTATCCATGACCTCGATATAAAGATAGATATTGGGGAGTGGAGCCAAGATGGTGGAGTAAAACCAGGAACTTCAGCTCCTGCTCCAACCACCTCTAATACCTGAAAAAAAAATTATTCTAAACAAATTTTAGAGCTACAGAACCCACAAAGTGACAGAGAGAAACAAATCTCCCACTGAAGGCAGCCCAACAGGCCAACAGGAAGGGTCTATCACACCAGGCTGGGAGCCAAACACAGTCCCGTGTGAGCTGCTGGGTTCTGGCCTGAGGGCAGGCCCAACCAGCCACCCAGACCAGCCAGAGCAGACTTCAGGAGAGTGAATCACCAGCCACTGTGGCAGTTTCCAGACTTCTCAATCCATAAACACCAAAGAGAAAGTAAAAGGTCAGTGGAGAACTCTGTTGGAACTGGGTGGAGAAGAGCAGGATCCAGCCCCTGCCCTTGGGGCAAGAGGTGGTGGAGGCATGGCAGTTGCAGTTGCTGCCCTGTGGCTGCCTCCAGAGCTCCTGGTCTGTAGATCATAGGGGGACCAAGTGACCATTCAGAGGGTAATCACTCTTGCTTTGGCCTGATTGCATCTGTGTCACAGTCTTGGGTGGTGGTCCTGGGGTGAGAAAGACCAGTGTGTCAAAGCTTGTGGTGGCACCCTCCTCACAGCTCTGGCAACTGTGAATACCCCAGCAATTTGGGACATAGCTCTCTCCAGGGGGTCTTTTCATGACTGCAGTCAATTAAAGAATGTAAAGCCTTCAAAGGAGAAAGAACTTTTGAGAAATGAAAAGATTGTTTGGATTTCAGGATAATTTGCAATATAATAATGGAAGCACTTGATCAGGAATGGAGTGTGCCTAAAAAAGGGCTGGTAAAAAAAATCGCTTTTGCCCTCAATTTTGTAAACTTGATTAAAATGGCTTTGGGCTGAAAAGGAAGGAGGAAGAAGAAAACTGTGTAAGAGGGTCTGCCATGATAGATTCTATGTAGGGGGGCAGCAAGGCAGAGAGATGAATAATAGAAAGAGAAGCACCTGGAAATTCAAGAAAACAAAAACCAAGAAACTGGTCAATCAAAGCTGTGTCTGTATATGAGTGCACAAAATAGGTATAATGATTCTAAAACAAGGAGACAAATTTGACTTCACAAGAATCCCTGGGAGCTGATGTAACACAACAAGAGCCAAAACTAGTGGTTCAAGGACCTGCATCAAGCATCGAGGGGTGAATCTGGGGTGAGTTGCTCCAAAGGCACCTTCAAATTAAGTTTTTAGGAAGAATTTAGTTGGGCAGAATGTTTGGGAGAGAGGGGAACTTCAAACATCAATATCCACTCCCCTGACAGTGACTACTGGAACTACTAGGGGAAGGAGGAGGTCGGATTGGCTCGGGGAGATGCTCAATGGGCATGTTATAGCTGAGAGGTAAGAAGAAAAAATGTAGTCCACCTGATAGATCCCTATTTTCTCTAATTACCCATGATAATTGAGTACTAATTTCACATTTCTACCAGCCAGAGAAATATCCGTGGAAAAAGTACCTCTAATTATCTACATTCTAGGATAAAGCCCTGATAACCCTACACTAGTTACAGCCCTGGGTAGGACCCATGGCTAGAATGTAGCACTAGAAGCGTATACATTTTTCAAGACAAACAAAAGAAGTATAGCAGGCACAAAGTAGCATTTTATATTTTTTTTAAAATGTTCACATGAGGAAATTCAGGACCCTGAGGGAAGAGGGAAGTGTGACAGAGAGCATTTAAGAAATAGGCAAAAACAGAAACAATATTGTCATCAGAGCACTACAGTCTATCTAGATAAGAAGAAGAAAAAGAATGAGGCACTTGGGATCACAAGCTTGGCATAGAGGTATGATATAGTATGATGGCGACCTTCAATTATACTGACGTATGCTAGAATGTTCTCTCTCTCTCTCTCTGCCCAAAGCAGAGCAAGGTACTTCTAATGTGATGGCTGAATGAGAGCTTCAGTTACCTTACCACCCCAAAATTGCTAGAAATATACCAAATAAAATGGAAGGACAGCAGCAACAACTTGGGGGAGAGGGGGAATCTTGCGAAGACATCCCCATTGTAGGATCCCATCATGTAAAATTTTGCAAGGGATTTTAGTCCATGAGGCATAGGAAGCTATCAAGAATGAAACCTTCAGGAACCAAAGAGAACCAAGCCCATAAAGAGGAAAAGGGATTCTGACTTTTCTGAGAACAATCTGAATTCAAAGGGTTTTCATCCTCTATTTTTCATGTTCAAAAGACATTTACAAAAGATGGATCAGATAATGAGAACTGAAAAAGGTCTATGAGGTCATCTGATCCAACCATTTCACTTCACAAATGGAGAAACTGAGACCCAGAGGCCTTCAGTGACTTGCCCCTGGTGAAAAAGATCCTAAGTAGCTGTAATGCCAAGCAAAGGCAACTTCTAAGGTTAGGATTACCAGCATAGTAAACCTCATTTATTCAGCAAATATTCACAGAACAGAAAAGTCAAATTACAGTGTAACTTGATCCTTTAGCAAGTGCTCAATTCAATCCAGGTACTATTCCACCCCTAGACAGTACATTCATTTAGTCAGTCAAAAGTCTCTTCTCAAATGGAGATTAGTCTCCAACCATAAACGAAGTATATTCATTTGGTCAGTCACTCAAAGGCTTCCCACCCCTGAATCTCAAAAAGGGCAGGAGAACACAAAAGGCCATCCTCCCTTAAGTTAACAAGGTTAAACTCAGCATTGGATACCCAAGGAAAGGTCTTTCTTTCATCTTCACCCGAGGCAAGCCCTCAGCAATCTCAGTTCCTGGGGAGACAAGGCTCAACAAAGTCATAGCCAGTGTCCTCATCAAGTCACTCTCTGCCTGTAGAATAGTCCCAGAACCCCTGAAAACATCAGCAAGGCCCTCTTCCAGGATTTCTGTAAACATACAACAGGAAAATCCTTCTTCAGGGCTTCTGAACCAACAACCAGGTTCCAGGACCTCTACAACAGCAGTACTCTCCTTCACCATCAGGTGAATCTGGCAAAACAACATCAAAACAGACAGACAAAATACCAG
>JAQQSV010016490.1:0-11829 GCA_028646515.1 Pseudochirops corinnae | reverse complement strand
CTCATGATTGTTCAGACCGTGATTTTTTTTTTTAAATCTCTGTGGGGCTCTGCTTCCAGAAGGGAAAGCTCTGTCCCAAATAGCTGGGGTCCTCCCAGCTGCCGTAGCTCTCAGGAAGATGCTGGGACTCTTCCTACTTACTTCCGGCTGACTGGATAATGAAGACTCCAGGACCAAGGCCCAAGATGGCGATCCGGATCCAGGCCGCTCAATGTGAGAGCACTGGCCTCAGAACAATCGCTTAGTCCCCCTGCCATCTGCAGGCCGCGGGTGGGAAGCTGTAACGCGGAGGCGGGTGCAAAACCTCTGCCTTTCACTTTTCCGCTCTGGAGGCCTTTCGGCCAGACGCTTTTCTCCCTGCAAGTCCCACTGACCTAGTTCTGAACGCTGCTTGTAGCTGCCGCTAATTCACTCAGCAGAGAGGCTTCTCTACTCCTCCCATCCAGCCGCCCCAGGGCACAGCCTCGGCTTCAGGCCAGGCTGCTTTCGGTTCGCAGTGCTGATATGGTTCCTCGTAGCTGAGCTGACTTTAGTGGAAGGTATATTTGTGTGCATTTTGGATTTCTAGGATTGCTTTAGAGTCCTATTTTATGAGTGTTTTGGGGTGGCTATGTGAGAGCTGTGATATGTTGCTGCTGCTATGCCGCCATCTTGCCTCCGCCCCTGAAACATTGTTCTTTAGGTTTGATCAAATTCTCCTCTACCAGAGTATGGGTGAAGGCCATTGGCCTCCTTTATTGTTGGTTCTTTTTCATTTCTGAGATTGAGTTGTTTAAAATTTCAATTGTATGTTCTCTTAATGTGGGTACTTTTTAGGTTCTTTATTGTTAATTCTTCATTTCCTTTGAACTCTCAGTTTTGCCACAGAATGTTACATATAGTAATAATTCTTTTCAATTCTCCCTTTTGTAATTTCACCTTTTTTACTTGTTACTCTCTCTCTCCCTCCCTCCCTCCAGATTTACTTATTTTATTAATATTTTCAAAACTCCATATTTTTCGTTTTGGCCAAGATTTCTATAATTTATTTTGTTTTCCATTTCATCTAACATTCCTCTCATTTTAAGACACTCTAATTTTTGCTTATTTTATTTAATTTTATTTTATTATTTGTTGATTTTCCTGGTTTTTAATCGTATGTGGAGTTCGCTAACTTTTCCTTTCTTTTATAATTAATGCATGTTTTCAGAGATAATATTACTTTTCTTTTTAAAATCTCCTTTAGTTTCATCTCGGTAGATATTATGTGTGTATGTGTGTTGTTCAGTCATTTCAATCATGTCCAACTCTCTGTGACCCTATTTGGAGTTTTCTTGGCATGATACTGGAGTGCTTTGCCATTTTCTTCTCCAGCTCATTTTGACAAATGAGGAAACTGAGATAATCAGGGTGAAGTGACTTGCCCAGGGTCATATAGCTAGGAAGTATCTGAGGCCAAATTTGAACTCAAGAAGAGTCTTTCTGACTCCCAGCCCAACTGTTTATCTACTGTTCCACCTAACTGCCCTTAGACACACAGACAGATAAATGGTAGACAGGTGTGTGTGTAGTCTCATAGTTATCATTCTATTTTACATGGTTATTAACATACTTTTTTAAAATGACATTTATTTTTCAGGATGTTATTAAGAAGTCTCCTTTAAATGTGTATTTTTTACTATTTGTTATACCTTATGTCAATTTTTTTCTTGATCACATTGTGATCAGGCAGTTTGGCAGAGTGTCTAGAGTATCAGCCTTAAAAGCAGAGATGCCTGGATTCAAATCCTGCCTTAAACACATTTGATTCTGTTATTATCAGCCAGTTGTTTTAGTCTCTCAATACACTGGGCAACTTTCCAAGTTACATACACTGTAAAGAAATTGCCATTCGTGTTCACAGAGACAGTTTGTATATGTAGGGTCCCTTATACCAGAAAGAACACAGGTCCCGTTAATATCCCTGTGGTCCATAAAGTAGATGTTTAATATTTGTGTTGTGTTTATTAATCATTTCTGGTTGACTGAGCACATGGGCTTTTTTTTTTTTTTTGTAAAATTACTATGTGATTCAGAGAAATATGTTTTTTCTTTGAGGTTCTTATTTAGCAAACATCAAATATCTTCCAACCTTGCTTTTGGCAGTTTGTTAAATTCTTTATTTTCTGTTTCAGTTAAATTTTTTACCCAAGAGCCAGGAATATTGAAATCAGTCTGGTGCTGTCTGTGGCTTCTGCTTATCACCTCTGCTTGCTGTGATGTAGCCAACTTTCCTCTAATGTGTAGAGATGTTGTGCCATTGGATCTATGCATGTCTGATATTGAGATTGGATTGGTGTGGATTTCTTTTCAATATAACCATGCTTGTCTATTTATATCTCCAGAAAATGAGAGGTTTTATTTTGCTTTGTCAAACAGTACACCTACAACTTCTGATTTTGGGAACTGTCCACTGGAGAGGAAAATGATATTCTGTACCTTCATGTCTACTCTGTGTGTCTTCATTTTAGATGTGTTTTTGTATGTGGTTAGCTTTGGGGTCTAATTTATTTTTTATTTTGTCATTGTCTTTTGCTTTATTGGATTATTGAAATCCATAATACTGGAAGCTATATTAGCTTCTATTTTCTTCCTCTTTGTATTCATTTTATGCCTTTTCTCTTATGTCAGTACTTTCTGAAATTAGTTTTGTCTGTATTGCTTTCAGACTAATTTATTTCCACAGACTCTTTCCTTTTCCTCCTCCTGTTTGCCCATCTTATTCTAAGGTACTGAACTTTACTTAAATTATCTACTTTCCTTCCCTCCCTCCCTCCCTGCCTTTCTCCCTTCTTCCTCCCTTCCTTTCTTTCTTTTTCTTTCTTTATTCCTTTGTTTCTTCTTCCTTTCTTCATTCTTTACTTCCTTTTTTATTTCTTCCTTCCCTTCTTTTCCTTTCTTCCCTTCTTCCTTCCCTTTTTCTTTCCTTCCTTCCTTTCTTCTTTCCTTCCTTTCTTCTTTTCTTTCCTCCTTTGCTATTCCTTTTCCTCTTTTGCCTTTTTTCTCTCTCATCCAGTTAAGCCAGTAGTTCATAATTTTTGTACCTTCTACCTGATCTTCTAATTTTCATAACTCTCTTCAAAAATTTCCTTGTTAAAGATGTTTTCTTTGTTTTTTTTTCCTCCTCATGATTTCTCTTCCCCTCCAGTTTATTGGGAATTCTGTTTTCTGGTTCATGGGCTCTAACCTTATTGCTTTCTTCTTTATAAAGTATGTGTTCCCCCTGGGCTTAAACCTCATATAAAACCAGGTTTGAACTCTCTCTCTATCTCATTTCTGTGTTATTGCCCTTTAAGATCTTGCCACATCATCTCTTTTTTCCTGCCATTTTTCAGTCTGTGTCCTGAAATTGAGGATTAACCCTACCCTCTTCATGATCTGTCTCTTTTTAAAGGCCCCGATACCCCACTTCTGGCTATATGTTCCCTTTCTCTACCCATACTGTAAACTTATTCTAAGTATGATACCTATACCTCATCAAGTGCATGTACACATGCATGTTCATACACACACACACACACACACACACACACACACATCCTCCTCCCATAGGAATACTCTTCAGAGACACACTTTCCTTTCTACCTGAAGTAAGACTTCTCATCCTTCCCAGTGTGAGGTTTAAAAACTTCAAGAGATATACTTTCTTGAGAATTAATAATTTTAACCAATAATGCTAGCATTTTATTAATAAAGGGATCAGTAACACTCACAATTTCCAAGGACCCTTCTTGGAACCTCCTCAATTCTTTGGAAGGGTGGGAATTCCTGAGAGTGACAATTGATTCAGATTAATAAGTGATGAGAGTATGAATATTATAATAAGAGCTGGACTTATTCCAATGAAGGGCTCAGGGTATGTGACATTGAGATTGATCAATTTCCATAGCTCCCATTTGACGAAAAGGAGAATGCACATTTTCCCAGACTTGTCCAAGTAAACACAATGAGCAGGAATCCACCTGTTTTCCTAAATGTAGAATTTCTTTACAGCCTTTGATTAGATCTTAGCTTTCCTGGCAGTGTAAGTCTTTGAGCAGGATTTCCCACACTAGTACATTTCTGGATGATGAAGTAGAAAATGGATTGGTCCTAATTCAATAATTAGTTATTAAATGCAATAGAGAAACAATCATTTCTCTCACCACTTCCAAAAAGTTTCCACCACAATCTTGATCATATTTTCCCACAAACTTTACTTCCTTTTGAGGGTCTTTGTGAGTCACCATTCCTTCACCTTTCACTCGTGGCTTAGCATTGGTACATCTCCCATCCCTGTTATCCCTACCCTTTCTCCTCCATTTATACAATCTTTCATTTGCTCTTCCCTCCCATAAAAATGATGATTCGTTTGTGTGTATTGCTTTATATTGGAAAATGTTTTTTTCCTGTCTGCTTGCAATATTAGTTGTCATTGAAATAGTTCAATTTAGTAACCATTCATTTGGAATTTAAAGCCGAGGAGAATGTTTTGTAGGAACTGATCCATGAATTATCTTGATCAGTTGTTTGTTTTCTGTAATCAATTCTGAACAATGCTTTTGGCTTTTCCCACATTCTGTTGTTGCCACTGTCTTTTGGCAGACCCATGACATGTAAGTAACTCTGCACATTTTGTTTCCAAGGTCAGCACTTTGGCGTCTACTCACTGTATGTGTCTCTTCCTTGCTCCTGTCCCATTTTGGTTTTGTTTGTTTATATATTTTAATACAAAAATGACCTTGAAAACTTGAAGTCTATCTCCTTCATTTTATTCCTGAGACTCCAGAGGCCCAGACTGAGTAGATGACAAGGCCAAAGTCATATGATTAGAAGTAGCTGAGCCAGGATTTGAACTCGGTTTCTTTGTGGCCAATGTCAGTCCTCTTTTTGCTGCTTTTTACAGGCGAGAACATCTGGGAAATTTTCCTCCCTTTTAGTTATAAACTGTCAGTTGGATGCTCTCTCTCTGTCTCTATTTCTCCCTTTCTCTGTGTGTTTCTGGCTTTGTTCCTTGCACACACACAAATAGAGGACTTCACATTCTTTTCAAGTATTCTATATGATAAATTCATTTGCTTATTTTACACTAAAATAACTGATAGTAATGAAGTCAGCTGGCACTATATTGCTTTTCAGTTTCCAAGCCCTTCCTGACTTGTCCTCTGCCTTGCTTTTTCAGCCACGTTTCTCTTAACATATGATACAGTCCATCACACTGGTCTGTTTTCTCTTCCTCAGACCCAGCAGGCCATGTCCCATCTCCATGCTTTTGTACTGGTCATTCTTTTGTGCCTGGAATGTATTTCATCCTTTCTCCAACTCATGGAATCTCTCTTTTATTTCAAGATATAGCTGTCTACCTTCTATGTGGGTATTTTTTTCCTAGTGTACCTGACCGTGACTGCTCTTCCTCCTTAACTAGATTGTATCTTTAAAAAATCTTTTTTGTTCTACTGAAATATGTGTTGGCTCTTCCCACAGTGTCTGAGCTTTAGTCTGTTATATTTCCATAGCTCATTCTCCAGTTCCCAGAGGGTGGGATCTCTACTCTCTGCCACTAGCTCGAACCCACATGGATTGCATCCCCCCCTAAATTTAGGGGTGCAGTAACTAGAACTTATACCCATTTAACCTCTTAACACCAGTTTGGCTTTTACAAAATAATATTTACTTCAAAGTACATCAAGAACAAACAAGCATCTTCCCTAGTATCTTAGGGGCTTATTCACCCCTAGAGCTCATCAGCTTCTGTAGAAGTGTGGTGGGGACTCAGCTTTCAGCCTGACTCAGTTCTTAGCTTCAGTCCCACCAAGCTCAAACCTAGCACCTCACTGGGTTAGCATCCTGGAGTGCTGGACTCTTGGGGCTGCCCTGTTGGTCTGAATACAGCATCTAGCCTGAATCTTGAGCTCCCAAGTTAAGGCTACAATATTTCTGCACCTGGAATTGAAAAGAGCAAGTGAAATAGACCCACACCTCAAGCCCTTTTCTCAGGGACATAAAGCGAAGTGGGGGGGAGGTAGTCCTCCAGGCCTCCCCACTCATGATAGAGCATTGCTTGCTGGAAGGAAATGAGGCTGTGCCCTCTAGCCTCAAATTAGGGGAAAACAGACTGTCTTTAGTCAGATCAGGTGAAATTTCAGACAGTTCTGGCTACACAGCTAGTGGGAAATGTTCCCAATCATGTGATAATCCAATGCACAATATCCACATATTCTTCCTTCCTCTTGTTGCTTAAGAGCAGGTCCCCAGCATCTCTGAAGTGGCTAATACCCACTTCTCTGGTTACATGTCAAACACCACTACACTCTACACCCAGTCTTCTGTTACCAAAGGTTCAACAGGACATGGACAGAATCATTCTCTCCTCCTGCCTGAACAAGTCCATTGATTGGGTACTTTGGGGATAGCAGATCCTCTTGTTGCTTCATGTCTGGTACCCAAGAAGGGGATGATTTGTTGTCACCAAAGTATCCACTTACTGAGTCCCACCTGGCCAGCAGGAAGAAGCCATGCAGTTCACCTTTCCATCCCCACAGTGACCCAACACTGTCTCACTGTACATTCTAAACTGGAAGCAGGCAGAACAGCTCTGAGCATGCCCTACTGCACAGGTACATGCTGTCTCTCCTAATAGAGTATAAATTCCTTGAGAGCAGGGTTGGTTTCATTCTTTATATTTTTATCCCAAGCCCCAATTAATGGTTGATTGATTAAACTGCATAGATTAGTACCAATCTTTCTTCATGCATTTTCTATTTTGAACAATTTGAGAATTTATTGATGTTCTTTCATGATTTCTGGGTTGTCTCCAGGCATCATTGGGTCACTTTTCTTTGTCATCAGGAAGGCAGATCTCTTGATCAGTAAGCAGACTAGAGCTAGAATCCCCAATATACATATAGAATTCAAGTATGCATGACATGGTACCTGGCAGAGTGGGAAGGGGAAAGGGAGATGGGATCCAACCTGTCTAGCACCATATGATAGTTGGGTGATATGGCCCTCCTTTGATGCCTATTTTCAAGGGTCTAAGGCAAACTGATGGGAATAATGAAGTGAAAGCCATAGCTAGACATTTATGGCCCCAAGGATGAAGTGGTGGGGATTTTCTGAATGCCCAACCCAATTCTTTTTTCTCTTTGGTTCTTTAATAAAAGATTCTCTCAAAACCCTTTTTTTCCCATAGTTTAACTGACCAATGTTTTGTTTAGTAATTTCCTTCTCTTTAATATGGGAAAGAAGTGAAAGGGGGAAAGCTCCCCTCAACTCTTAAACCACAGAAGTGTGTCTCTCACTGCCTGGATATTGCTTGGCATTCAGCAGTTTCTTTAGTATCCTTGTTGATTTTTTAATATACAAGTATTTCCCAAACATTTTTCAGGGTATGAGGCAGAGATATGGAGTTCTAGCAAGGTCATCATTTCTTCATACACATATATTAGTAAGCAGATATGTTTTTAAAAGTTTTTTTTTTCTACTCCTATAAGGTATCATTTATATCATATGATATAATGATAGCCCAAGGTCACACAACTATGAAGTGTCTGAGGCCAGATTTGAACTCAGGAAGATGAGTCTTCTTGACTCCTAGCCTGAAACTTTACCTAGTGGGCCACCTCACAGCTTTTATTATATTTCTGTTGTTTTCATTGTTTGCAATTTGAATATTCTAGTTATGTCTTTTTTCACTAAGATGCTTCAAATTGCTCCCTTTTGTTGGATTCCATGTTTTTAGTTGATAATAATATGACTCAGTTTTGAAATGAATGCCATGTGAGTGGCATCTCGAATGCCTTTGCTTTTCAGTATATTTGATTCCATTCTCTTATGAAATGTATAAGTGGGTGTAGTAGTCTTGTGTTAATTGAATTACCTGTCCTTTGGATTTCACAATATTTCTCTTGGAAATTTGTCGGAATTACTGTTTGTCATTGGCATGGTTAAACGGTACCACTGTGTCTCAGAGCGTGTTTTTGTTTGCTCTGGTTTTGCTTGTTTTCCCTGAAGGTGATCTATGGACTCTTTAGGCTATTGCGTTCTGAAGAAGTGAGCATTTTTCTTGTAAGATATCCTTCATTGTACTATTCAGTTTTTTTTTTTGTTTTATTTTCTAAAAATTTCTCAGGTTGTTCTGAGAGATTTATGATCTTTAAGTTGTTCCTTCAAGTCCTGTCTTAGAGGTCAAAGGCTTTGTCTTTTATACAAACGATGTGTTCTTTTAATGTGATTTCCCTTTGTCTTCCTTCTGCCAGATTTCCCCCAACTTCATTATTTTTTATATATTCCAAAGCTGTTCACCTCTTCTTTGACAAAAGCATACTTTATCAATGCATTTTCTATTTCATTGATTGAATTTTTATATTAAGATTTGAAAATTATAAATTCAAGCCCTCTTCTTTCTGGCTCAACATAACCATTCAAACTGGCACCTTGGCCCAGTTTTTCTCTTGGCTCTTCTCTGCTTGGGCTTGAATCAGCCGCTGACTGACAAAGATTGGGGGAGAGCAGGAAAGATGTTCTTGATATTTTTTCTCAGTAACTCAAGATGTGGCTAATATAGGAGCTGCCCCAGACAGAAGGAACCATTCCATCTCCTCTAATTTGACTAAAAGGGCTGCAGTTTCCTTTATTTGTTGACAAAGAACAATGAGGGGTGAGTAGAGAGTGAGGTAAACAGGCACACCTGAAGCTGCTGGACCATCAGGCCCAGACCCTATATCAGTTTTTTTTTCTGGTTGTGTCTCCTTGCCAGGAGTGTGGAGGCTGATTGGGTTGTGTGTGTTGGATGATGGAGGAAGAGCTTTAAGGATTAACATTCTCCCACATTAGTTCAAAAGACTAATACCTTGTTAGTGTTCTTTCAAAATTCTTCTACCTTTTGTATCAAAATTCTTAATCTGAAAGAGCATGGAGAATAAGTGGGGATGAGGAAAAGTGGCATATTGACCCCCTCCTGGAAGTCTCTCCAACTTTCCTCATTAATGTTCATGCTCAGATTTGTAGATGTCATTTGGGGCTACAGCCTAAATTCCTTCATTTCTAATGTAACAGCATCAAGAGTGTACTTTGCTGGCCCAACATTGTGTTCAAATCCCGACAGCATTGTTTGCGGTGGATGTTGTCCTTGTCCATGCCTATTAGTAATGGAATAATTTTGAGTTGCTTGAATTCATTCCTTCTTCTATTTGAAGATCTTTCACCTGCCCCTGAGCACATATGTTGTTTAGCATTGAAATCACTAAATTTGATCACTATGTTTCATGGAGTTGAAGCACTTTGATGCTTTTTTTTCGAGGTGGGGGGAGAGAAGAGGCAATCTGTGGGCACATTTGATTGGTGCTTTGTTTCCTCTATGCAGATGGTCCAGGCCATTGCCATGCATTGTGTGCTGAATTATTGTATTGGAAGATTTGTCATTGGGAATTATTTGCTTTTGGGTTTTGGCCATGCTTTTCTGGAAGTTGAGAGATTTCTAATGTCTCTGTGCACCCAGCCTTCAAGGTGGGATATTAGGAACCTTTTGTTAACTTTTTGTTTGGCTTAGGTTCATAATTTTTTATCTGCTAATTGAGATTTTTAAAATTGACATGGAATTCTAATATCTCACATATTCTTATTTTCAGTTTATTCTTTTATAGATTTGACTTTGTTCAAACAAAGTAATTTCATAGACTTCATAGATTTTACTTTTAAAAATAAAAGAGTTTAAAATAATTTTTACTTCTAAGCAGCCTCTTCTGCAATCTGCCCTCCCTTCTATCATCCCACCTCTTATCCCCTTCTCCACTACTTTCCAGTAGGGTAAGATACCCAATTTGGTGTGTATGTTATTCCTTCCTTAAGTCAAATCCAATGAGACTAAGGTTGACTCATTCCCTTTCACCTTCCTGCAATTCCCCTCCATTGTAACAGTTTTGTGTTACATCTTTTGTATGAGATAATTTGCCGTATGCTATCTCTCCCTTTCTCCTTCTCCCAATATATTCCTCTCTCACATCCTAATTTTATTTTTAGATATCATCCCTTCATTTTCAACTCATCCTATGCCCTCTATGTATACATGTACATACATATTCACTCTCTTGAAGTCTGCTCCAGCCAGGTCTGGGCCACTGGTCAGGGCTGCCTCGGGTCTGCCTCCACATGGCTCATGCAGGACTACACTTGGCTCCCAGCCCAGTGCAAAAGAACCTTCCTGTCAGCCTGCCAGGCTGCCTTCAGTGATAGATTTATTTCTCTCCATCACTTTGTGAGTTCTGTAGCTCTAAAACTTGTTTAGAAACATTTTTTCAGGTATTAGAGGAGGTTGGAGCAGGGGCTCAAGCAAGTTCCTGCTTTTACTTTGCCGTCTCACCTCCAACTCCCCTTAGACAATTCTTAAAACAATTTCTGGTTGTTGTTCCTTTTAGGAGTCTCAAGGGTTCTGTATTTCATCTGGTTTTGATTTTTTCCATTGAATTTTGACATTTATTGAAAGAGTTTTGTATTGCTTTAGGATTCATCCATCTATTCTTCTGTGTGCATATGCATGTATGTATATGTTCATCAGTGTGCAGCCCAATCTTTCTCCTTAGATGTCAGGGCTACATCACCTGTTGCCTACTAGCTAGTTTAAAATGAATGTCCTGGAGACATGTGGAACTCAACAAGTCCCTCTTCCCAAGAGACTGTTCTGTCCAAGCCACAAGTATCCTGATTGAATCCCCTGTTTTGTAGCCTCGGCTTTATTCTGAACTCCTCCAACTTGCTCACTCAATATATCTTCAGCTCCTGCTATTTCTACTTCTCCCACAGCTTCCTCTTCCAATCTCCGCTCTCTATTTCTCAAGCTGCCATCTAAGTGTAAGCTCTCATCACATCTCACATAGGTTACTGCAAGAACCTCCTGCTTTTATCTTGTCTAAGATCTCTCATTTTTAAATTCATTTATTTATTTTCTTGTTTACATTATTCATTTCCACGAGATTTTGAGTTAAAAATTTTCTCCCCATCTTTCCCCCATCCCCACCCCAAAACAGCCAGCCCAATGTATAACCCTTCCCCCAATCTGCTTTCTCCTATGTCCTCCCCCATCACCCCTCTGACTTTCCACTAAGGCAAGATGGATCTCCCTACCCCAGTGCCTGTATATCTCAACTCCCAGTTGCATGTGGTTAATAATAATTATACACACACACACACACACACACACACACATTAACATTTGATTATAGAACTTTTAATTCTAGATTCTTTCCCTTCCTCCCTTATCATCCACCCCCACTGGAAAGACAAGAAATTCAATACAGACTGTACATGTGTAGTTATGCAGAACATCCCCACAAAGGGCATATTGTGAGAGACTGATTATATGTCCCTCCTTCCTATCCTGACCCACCCCTTCTTCTATTCTCTACCCTGTCCCTGTCCCTTTACAGAAGTGTGCACTTCTAGCTACCCCCATCCCCACCCTACCCTACCCTCCATCATCCCACATCTCACCCCATCCCCCCTACTCTCCTGTGTGGCAAGATACCCAGTTTAGAGTTTATGTCATTCCTTCCCTAAGGCAAATTCAATGACAGCTAGGTTGACCCTTTCCCTTTTGCCTTCCTGCTCTTCCCCTCCATTGTAACAATTATCCCTTGCCTCTTCTATATGAGAGGATTAACCTGTTCTGTCTCTCCCTGTCTCCTCTCATTCTCTTCCTCTCCTACCTCTCAGTTTCACCTTTTAAAATATCATCCCTTCCTATTCAATTGATCCTGTGCCCTCTATGTACACATATATACACATGCTCAGATATGTATTCATATGCATATATATACACCCTGCTATATAGACATA
>JAQQSV010016489.1:0-11829 GCA_028646515.1 Pseudochirops corinnae | reverse complement strand
TGAATGTTCACATTTTTGTAGAGGGACAGGGACAGGGTGGAGAGTGGATGAGGCGGGCAGGATAGGAAGTAGGCATATGTAATCAGATTCTCACAGTGTACTCATTATGGAGAGGTTCTGCGTAATTTCACATGTTCAGCCTGTATTTGATTGCTTATCCTTCCAGTGGGGGTGGGTGACGAGGGAGGAAGAGAAAGAATCTAGAATCTAAAGTTCCATAATCAAATGTTATAAATATTTATCTATATCTATATCTATATATGCAATTATTATTATTATTACTATTGACTACATCCAACTGGAACTTGAGACACATAGGCACTGTGGTTGGAAGATCCATCCTGCCGTACCGAAAAGTGACATAGGAGAGAATAGACTGGGTGAGCGGGGGACACACTGGGATGGCTGTTTTGGGGTGGTGGGTAGGGGAAAGAAGGGGAGAAAGTATGTAACTCAAAATCTTGTGGAAATGATAAATGTAAACTGAAATAAAATTTAAAAAATAAAATAAAATCATCTTCCTCCCCCCCCCAAAAAAAAATATTGACTGATCCATGCAAAAAAAAAAAAAATGAATTGTCTTAGAAAGATTCTGAAGATCACCTGGCATGATAAGGAATCAGATGTTGAGGTCCCTGTGTGAGCTAAACTGCCAAACATTCAAAAACTGTTGCAGAGAGTTCAACTCAGATGGACTGGCCATGTTGTTTGAATGATAAATATATAGTTGCCCTAAAAGACTAATGTACAGAGAACTCACATGAGGCAAACACTCACACAGAAGTCAGAAGAAATGATACAAATTTACTCTCAAGGTCTTTCTGAAGAATTTTGGAATGTTTGCATGACATGGGAGACACTGGCATAGGACTGCCCAGAAATGTGCGTCTGCATCAAAGAAGGTATTGTTCTCTATAAGTGAAGAAGAATTACAGTAACTCAAAAGAAATGTGAAAATTTAGAGACATCTCCACTCCAATTCATATAGACTATTTATGCCTAACCTGTGGTAGAGCCTTCCAAGATTATATAGGTCTGTATTCAGCAACAGTAGGGTATTGTACCTGGAGTCCAAAATACTGATGACATTTTGTTCATCATCAAGAATGAAGGACAACAACCAATCAACCAACCAGTCAAAGACTTTGCCAACAACTGAAAACAATGCTTATTTTTTTTAACTTTAATACTCTTAATATTGCACAAGTTTTACAATATAAGAAATGATTTATGATATAGATGCCAAAGAGAAAACATTTATGCTGATATGATTTAGTTCAATTTTGTGTATGTAACTACTTTGACTAGAGTATGGCACATAATGTAGAAGAAAAAACTATTATTAGCTGCATAGTACACTTGACTGAAAGGTTATCGGCTGTTTTGTTCAATTGCTATAGCTCGTTTTGCTGACAGCCTTCATTTGTCTTCTTGGCAAGCACAGAATCCTGCAACTTTAGGCAGAATTAGTCCCAGAATATGGAGTACCTGTACTAGATGCTTAAATGGTCATTTAAATTCCCCAAAAGATCTTTCTGTTGTAAATGGAATGACTATACAAGCAAAACATATAATATTGGAATATTTAAAAGACAATGCAGGACCAATAAGCTTGACTCTTACCAGAGCACAAAGGGCCACATTAAAACAGCAGTAATTTTTCACCTTGTATATTTGATGTTTTGATTAGATATATATACATTACTCATAAACAAATTGCACAAAAACAGGAAAAATAAAATATTTTATGCCATCCTCTTCTGAAGGAGATCCACATCTGAGGACTGTCCATAGAGAGATAGAGAGGAGCAGCATGGCACATTAGAGAGGCCACTTTGAAGTTACAAAGACCTGAATTTTAGTCCTGCTTTTGACATGTAATAACAATGTGACCTTGGAAAAATTATTTAACTTTTTAATGTCCAGGTAAATAATATTATAAGATGAAGATCTGAGTCAAATCTGCAT
Organism: Pseudochirops corinnae; assembly: GCA_028646515.1. NCBI lineage: Eukaryota > Metazoa > Chordata > Mammalia > Diprotodontia > Pseudocheiridae > Pseudochirops > Pseudochirops corinnae. The sequence continues at coordinate 9,861 of JAQQSV010016489.1, read as the reverse complement.
TGATAAAGGCAGATTCCTCATTGGGAACTGCTTATAGCAATGAAATAACTGTACCAGCATTATTCTAGTTCTCATAATAAATAACATGTTCTCTCTGCCCCAAGATTTTGCCTCTGTCTCTCTAGCTCACTCTCTATCCTTCCTTTTTTTATCTCTATGTGTGTGTGTTTGTGTATGTATGTATGTATGTGTGAAAAGTATTGAATGCTACAATACTATACCTGTTATTTTTATTAATGCTCTTGTACTTTACAGTGGAAATAACATGAAGCGAAGAGTTCTGTTTTTGTCCCTATTCTGCAAGTAACAATCTATGGGATACTTAGCAAATTATTTCACCTTTCTGTATGATACTTCTTTAATATTTCAAATGGATATTTTGATTCTACCTTTACTGAGTTGTTTGGCTTATATAATGTATTTTTAAGTTCAATATGGAAATATACATGCATGTGCTTATACATATACATATATATACACACACACATATATACATACATATGTATATGTATACATGGTACTTTATTATTTGTATCCTGATTTAGATATGAACTTATTTAATAAATTTTAAATACTTAACTTTATAACTCTTATTTATACTAATTCAAACATTGTGACAAGGCACATTAGAATAAAAGAATTTTTCCTAAATATTTGAACAGATAACTTTTCCTAATATGTCTGTTATGTCTATATATTATTATCACTAAAAATAGGGATTTGGCAGAACTGGAAGCTCTGACAGACCCCCCACCAGAATTGTGTTAACAGGCTCAATCATGATACAAGAAGAAATAAAACATGAACTCTTACCTATTTTCCTTTATTCTTGCCAGCAAGGGCTCCAGCCAGCCTAATGTGCACTCACAGTGTGCATCTAGAAAAGTTATGACCTGGCCCTTTGAAGCAGCTGCTCCTCGAAGACGAGCACGGATCAGTCCAGATCGCTGTTCCATCCTAATAATTTTTACTGGCACTTCTAAATTTTTCACATAATTCTCTAATGCCATCTTGAGAAAATCTGCAAGATGCAAGATGAATTCATCAGAGAAGGTTGAAACTGGTTCAATGATCAGCAAGGATTCTGAGCTGAAGCAAATACTAAATATGGAAATTATGGGAAATTTCTGCCACGTTGCCTTTAAGAGAATAAAACAAAGGACCCTAAAAATTGTATATACAACACATTTGTCATTTGTTATGATCCATATCTTCCAGGTAGTTGACAGGTTCAAGGATAAAAGAGGGAACTGTTGAGATCATTGACTATAATTTTAGTAATTGGGCCCCAAAATGTTAAACATTAGCAAATCCAGTTCCTATAATTATAAATTATTTCTGTCTCAGAAGTTAGTTCTTGGTGTATACTGCAGAAGAAATAAAGAAGGAAAAGATTGGTAGGAGGGATCTATATATTCACCTAGGTTCTCTTAAATAGGAAATTTTTAAAAGAAATCCATCATGAGAGAACTGTTGTTGTACATTTTATTGCCTGAAAACAAATCCATCATTCTGGGAAGGACTCTGAGTCTGGTGAAGAATGGTTAGAAAAATGGAGAGGGTGAAGTTACTGGGAGAACACTCTGAGTTTCAGATTCATGTTCTGCTAATTTATTTTAAGCATATTTGAAAATTCAAAGTTTTAGCAATGTTCTATTCTTAACTTGGGGCCCACAAACATGATTTGGTGAGTGAACAACGTAATGCCAGGTAAAGATAGGAGCATTATGGAGTCAGGGGAAATTCATTTATCCTCTTGTCTGAGGTGGGGGTGTGTTGCAGTCATCAGCTTAGCAGATACTTAGAAGGGGTGAACTCTGTCTCCTGTTCCTGATGTGGCAGGAGGGGTTTGGCTGAGAGAGGAGACCAGAGTGTGTATATAAGAAGAGCTCTAGAGACAGAGAGACAGAATCAGTAATCTTCCTTCTGGTGGCTCCTATTGGAGGAAGCAGCATTGCCCCAACATCTGGGAGCTGGGCTGCTGGACTAAAGAACTGAATTGGAGTTTTCTTGAGAGAGAGAGAGAGAGAGAGTTTCTTTCCCAGCATCTGGAAGCTGACTGAGAACTGAGTTGGATTTTTCTTGAGACCAGAATCTGGTGAAGATCTCCTGGAAGGGCTGCCTGGAAGGCCTTCTGGAAGGTCATCTGGAAGGCTGAGATTCCTTCTGGGTACTAGGGCCAGCTGAACTACTGGAGGACTGAAGAAGCATGACCGGGATAAGCCTTTGTTGGTTTGTGGCTTGGTGGATCCTTGAGTTCCTGGCAACAGAAGTGGTGAAGAGTTTGAGATGTGCTGGACCCTGTGTACTTTGGTGTGTGCCAGGGACTGTCCGGAGGACTAGACAAAGACTGGGAGCTGTCTACCTCAGATGACTGGATGAGAACCTGGGAGCTGTCTGCCACTAAATCCAGGTGACTGTTTGGTAGATTCAGGTAGGAGCTGGGACCATGGAAGGGGATCCAGGAAAACTGAGAGGCTACCCTGAGTCAAGATGAAGAAAAGGCCTCCCCTTGGATGAACATTGAAATTGATGACATCAAGGCATGGAGGGCTTGTGTAATTTTCTTAATTCTTAGTGACTGATTGCTAGATGAGTGATTGATTAAGTTAATGATTGCCCCATGAGTGGAAGATTGATTATTATATTGTGAATTGATTGATTGATTAAGTATTGATTATTGTGTTTTGAATTGACTGAATGATTAAGTAAGGAACGGGGAAACCACATGATTATTCTTTTGTTCTTTGTTCTAAATATTGTGGCTACTGTAGTGAAAACTTTGTGGCCATTCTAATGTTAAGCTGTTTTAAACAATATATTGTGATTTTCTGTGATAAGATGTATTGCTGTAGATTTTATATTGTGAATTGTTGTGAATGTTTGCCTTGATTTGTAATGGAATAAACAGAGTGTTCACTCTACTGTGTATTCCAAACTTTAAAAGCTGCTAACAGTAGTTTTCTTTTGGGAATCTGCTTGTGCATGGCATTACAGGATGGTGGGGAAAACAGAGTCATTAAGAATCTATAATTCTTTATCTATTATACCGTTAGCTGCCAAATAATTATTTGTTGCCAGTATATAAGAACCAATTTGGCAATCTCACCAGACTTCTCAGGAGTTTCCATAGTGAGAAGATCTGTGGACTTGGAAGGAATTAGTAACTTCTTAGTGCTTTAAGGTAGACTGGTAAAAACTTTCATAGACATATAGCTCAATCATTTAAAAAGAACTTTCTAAAACATCATTTTCTATGTCCTCTAATAAGTGTCGGGGATACAAAAAAGGTCTCTAACCTCAAGGAACTCACAATCAGATGTGTGAGACAATATGCAAACATTTATGTATAAACAATTTATGGAGAATAAATGGAAATTAACCATAGAGGAGAAGATTTTTAAAACTGGAAAGGTATAGGGAGAAGGGGAAGAGAACTGAATACGAGTAGAGATGTAAGATTACTAGAAACAATTCTCTAACAACACATCTGATGATTATAATGTTTGTCTATGGGAACGCAAAATATACCCCTCCCCCCAAAAAATTACCATACCTCTTTCACTAGCATCATCTACCAAGATGATTTCAGAGAGTAGATAGTGTGGGGATCGATTGATTACACTGTAAACAGTTCTGAGAAGCGTGCTCCAGGCCTCATTATGAAACACTATTACTACACTTGTGTTTGGAAGTTCATCAGGATAGACTTTTGTCTTGCATCTGTCAAAGAGGGAAAAAAAAAAAAACATTGAGTTTAATTTCTTGAGAAATGCATTTAATATACTGAAAGGTAACATTGTGTAGTAGATTTTGCCAGGCTAAAGAGTCAAGAAAACAGGTTTGAGAACTGTCTCAGGAACTTATTTGTTTAAAGAAGTAGTTATAATATCTAATATCTTGAGTAATACATGTGATAAAGGTGGACATTTTTGTTGTAACTCCTAGTAAGAAGGTTTCTAATATTTCTCTACTGGATATTGTATTCATTCTGAACTTGAAGCAAATACTTTTTTTAAACCAAGAATTCTTTATATTTTAATTAGTCTAATTAAATGTAAAAGTTATTTTTAAAATTTGTTTTTAAAAATTTTGAGTTCCAAATTCTCTCCTACCGGTCCCTCCCCGACCTCCAATTAATTAAGAAGGCAAGGAATTTGATATAGGTAATACATGTTCAGTCATGCAAAAATATTTCCATGTTAGTCTTATTGTGAAAGAAAACACAGACCCCTAAACAAAAACACCAAGAAAAAGAAAGAAAAGAAAAAGAAAAGTATGCTTTGATCTGTATTCAAACTTCATCAGCTTTTTTTCTGGAGGTAGAAAGCGTTTTTAATCATAATTCCTTCAGAATCATTTTATATCATTGTATTGCAGAGAATAGCTAATTCACAGCTGATCATCAAACAATATTGTTATTAAAGTGTAAATTTTTGTCCTGGTTCTGCTCCCTTCCCTCTGCACAAGTTCATGTAAGCCTTTCCAGGTTTTTTTTTTTTCTTCAAAGGGTCCTGTTCATTATATGCAACACAATAGTATTCCATTACAAGCATAAACCATAATTTGTTCAGCCATTCTCCAATTTCCATTTCTTTGTCTCTATAAAAAGAGCTGCTATAAATATTTTTGTACTAGAAGTCTGTTTGCTTGTTTTTATTATTTATTGATATTAATCAATCTGTTATATCTGAGGTGGCAACTCAGAGTTGTTTTAATTTGCATTTTGTTAATCAGTAGTGATTTGGAGCATTTTTTTCAAATGACTGTAAATACCTTTGATTTCTTTGTCTGAACACTGCCTGCTCATAATCTTTGGGCAGTAATTAATTGGAGAATGACTTGTATTATAAATTTGACTCAGTTCTCTCTATATATATATATATATTTGAGAAAGGAGGCCTTTATCAGAGAACCTGTTAAATTATTTCTCAGCTTTCTGTTTTTCTTCTAATGTTGGCTGCATTAATTTTGTTTGTGAAAAATATCTTTGATTTGATATAATCAAAATTATCTATTTTATATCACATAGTGCACTCTGTATCCTAATCTGGTCACCAATTCTTCATTCATCCATAGATCTTACAGAGAAACTATTTTATACTCCCTGGATTTATGGTATCACCCTTTATGTCTAAATCATATACCCATTTTGATCTTATCTCGGAATTCAGTGCAAGTTATACTATACCTAGTTACTGCTAAATGCTTTTCCAGTTTTCACAGCAATTTTTATCAAATAGTGAGTTCTTGATCAAAAACTTGGATCTTTTTATTTATCGAACACTAGATCATGATGGTTATCTACTGCTGGGTATTGTGTACTTAATATACTTGACTAATCCACTACTCTATTCCTTAGCCAGTACTAGACTGTTTTGAAGATTACTGCTTTTGAAGTAAAGTATTAGATCCAGTATGGTTAAACCACATTCTTCCTTTTTTTTTAAAATTAATTTACTTGATATTTTTGACACATGAAATTTGTTATCGTATTTTCTAGCTCTATAAAAGATTTTTTGGGTAGTTTGATTGACATACTACTGCATAAATAAATTGACTTAGGTAGAATTATCATTTTTATACTATTGTCTTGGCCTATACAATTTATATTATTCCAATATTGTAGGTGTGGTTATATATGTGTGAAAAGTTTTTTAATTGTGTTCGTATAATTCTTGGTTTTGTCTTGGCAAGTAGATTCCCAAGTATTTTACATTGTCTGCAGTTATTTTAAATGGAATTTTGATTTCTATCTCTTTCTTCTTGACTTTGTTGGTAATATAAAGAAATGCAGATGACTTTTTTGGGTTTATTTGATATCCTGCAATTTTGCTAAATTTGCTAATTATTCCAACTAGTTTTTTAGTCAATTCTCCAGGATTCTTTATGTATATCATCATATCATCTGCAAAAAAAAGATAGCTTTTTTTCCTCATTGCCTTGTTCAAGTACCTCTAATTTCTTTTTTCTCTTATTGCCATGGTTAGCATTACTAGCAAAATATTTATCTTTTGTTTATTTAATTTTTAACTTATGTAATAAAATAAGCATTTCCATTACAGTAGAATAACAAAATGAAGATTACACATGAAACTTCAAAATCTATTATGGATAACTTGTTATTCCTTTTAAATATATAATAAATTTATCTTGTAAATTTATTTTTTCCCTTTTTTTTCTTCCTTCCACCCACCCTAGAGATGGTCACCACTAGATTTTCTCTGGCTCTGTCTCTCTCCCTGTCACTGTCTCTCTTTCTGCACACAACACATACATATACATATATGTGTATGTAAAATCATTCTATTCAATATATACTTCAATTTATCAACTCTTTCTTTGAATGAAGATAGCATTTTCCTTCATATGCACAACACTGAATAATAGTGAATGTGCTTATTTGCTTCACTCTAATCTTATTGAGAAGTCTTTTAGCTTAACCTCATCAAAATGCTTGTTGATGGTTTTAAATAGATACAACTTATTATTTTCAGGAAGCATCTATTTGTTATTATATTATCTTACATTTTTAATAGGAATAAATTTGTATGTTGCCAAAAATATTTTTCTGTATTTACTTCAATTTATCTCTTATGATTTTTGTTGGTTCTGCTATTGATATAGTCAATTATTCTGATAGTTTTCCTAATATAGAACCAGCCTTATATTGTTGATAAAAATGCCACCTCATCATAGTGAATGAGCATTGTAATACATTACTGTAATCTCCTTGCTAGTATTCCATTCCAAAAATTTGCATCAGTATTCATTAAGGAAAGTAGTCTATAGTTTTCCTATTTTTTCTCTTCCTGGTTTAGTATTAGCACCATAATTGTGTCTTAAAAGAAATTTGGTAGGATTTCTTCTTTGTCTATTTCTCCACATAGTTTACATAGTGTTTGGAATAAATATTCTTTAAATATTTGGTAGAATTTACTTGTGAATCCATCTGGCCCTGGGTTACTTTTTTGTTTTGTTTTGATTGGGAATTCATTGATGCCTTGTTCAATTTCTTTTCCTAAGACAGATTTATTTAAGAATTCTATTTCCTCTTCTCTTAATGTCAGCAATTTAAATTTCTATAAAAAATTCCTCCATTAAACATAGATTATTAGATTTATTGGCATACAACTGTTCAAAATAACTCCTAATAAATGCTTTGATTTCCTCTTTATTGTTGGTGAATTCACCCTTTTAATGGATAATTTTGTTTTCTTCTTCCTTTTCAAAATCATTGACCAATGGCTTATCTATTTTGTTTGTGTTGTTGTTGTTTTTAATAAACTACTTCCTAATTTTGTTCATTAGGGGACAATGTCCCAAACTTCAGTCCATTCTTGCTGTTGTGCTCAGAACTACTTTGGGGGTAATAGAAGTTTTCTCATGTTCCAAGGTGGTATGATATAAGGAGAGGTATGGCCACTATACTGGCTTGTGATCTGGTCTGTAAGTAATTGCAAACACTCTTTTTCTGCCCTAGAACTATGACCAGGGTGCTGCCTCTTGCTAATGTTCCTCCTCACTTTGGGACTGTGACTTAGAACCACTTATGTGAAGTGCACCAGAGTCTTGCTCCCAGTGCTAGCAAAATGATCTCTGTAATCTTCTTCTGATCAGTTGTCTGACTCCATTACTATTCTTGGGCTGAGCTGTTGCCACCACAGATTCAATTCGTCCCAAGGTCTGCTGTTGTCTTGAGCTAATCTGAGGTCTAACTCATACATCCCAGTGAGGGAAACCTTTTCTTATAACCTTCTAAGTTGGCTTGGACTGGAAAGTTCTATCACTCCAACTTCTGTTGATTCTACTATTCCATAATTCTTTTGGGGGTGTTATTTTAAAGTTGATTGGGTGATATTTTGAGAAAGCTCTGGCAAGTCCCTGCCATTACTCACCTATCTTGGCCATAGACATATATTTTTGTTGTGTTAAGGAAAACCAATTATTAATATTATTTTCCTGCTCTGTGTGATGCAGAACAATTCACCTAACCTCTCTGAGCCTCAACTTCTATATCTGTAAAAGGAAAAGTAACTGATATATAGGGCTATTGTAAGGACCATAATAAGGGAAATAAAGTATATTGTACCCTTTGAGGAGCTGTATAATGCAAGCAATTCTAATGATAATATTAACAATGTATAAAATATGGAGGATCATTTTCCATATCTATTTAATGAAGGAATTGGAATTATATGGCTTAAGAGTTCCCTTCATGCTCCAGATTTATGAATTTAAATAAAATACTAAACAACAGTGTAATTATCACTGCTAAATATAATTTTCCCAAAGAACACTATGTACATGGAAGGTTGTTTATTTTCTGTAAGCTAGCAGAATGATAATAATTCCCATCATTACTACATATAAGTTCTTGGGGACAAGAAGAGTTCATGATGCTACTTATTAAACAAAAAATTAAAGTTGGAAATCAGGGCAGGAGATTTTGCTTACAACCCAAAAACAAATACATACATGTTTTGATAACAATTTCATTATAACTGATTTCATATGTAATGCTGTATAATTAAAAAGATATAATTTGAGAAGGGAGTCCAAAGATTTCATCAAACTAGCAAAGTGAACCATGATGCAAGAAAATCACCCTGACTGTAGAAAATAATGATTTTTAAAGTTCACAGAGTCTAGGGTAGTGACAGTTGTTTCTATTCTTTCAAAGTTACCATTCAACGTAAAAAGATAATGATAGAATAAGGACAAGGTTAAAAAAAAGAAGATGTCATATAAGGATGTCACATGAGCGTAAAATTTTATTCTCTAATATACTTTATAACTATCTTTAAATTACTTCCTCTGTCATTAACCACATTGTTGCCATTATTGTGAAAAATACACCTATACAATTTAAGTGATAATCCATTTCAAGAAATTTAAGGTACATAAAGAAAAAAATGACTAATTAGATATCAGTGCTTTCCATTCTGCCTTTCAGAGTGAGTAGGGCTCAAGCCAGTATCACTAATTTGACAAATGCAAATCATGAAGATCAGATCTTCTCAAAGAATTATCAACATGGACTGTGGGCGGGGGGCGGAGCCAAGTTGATGGCATAAGAGCGGCAACATATCGCAGCTCTCATATAGCCACCCCAAAATAACCATAAAATATGACTCTAAACTAATTCTAGAACTCCAAAACGCACACAAATATACTTTCCACTAAAGTCAGCTCGGCTATGAAGAACCATAACAGCCCTGCGAACTGAAATTAGCCCAGGCTGAAACCATGGCTGTGCCCCAAAGGTGCTGGACGAGAGGAGCAGGGCCCTGGCTGGAGCTTCAGGTGAGCGTATTGCTGAACAGCTGTGGCAGTATCCAGAATTAGGTCAGTGGAGCTTGCTAAATTGGGGGAGAAAAGCAGTCCGGGTGAAACGCCTCCAGGCCAAGGAGGCCACAGAACTAGAGGTCTTGCACCCGTCTCCAGACTGTTGCTTCAGAACTCTCAGCCTACAGACTGCAGGGGGACCAAGCGATCGTACAGAGGCCAAGTGCTCCCACGTTGAGCGGCCTGGATCCAGATGGTCATCTTGGGCTTTGGTCCTGTGTTATTGTTTTTTTTTTTCAGTAAGCCAGAGTGGGGGAGGGACAGAGTAGCCTCCTAAAAGGTCCAGCAGCTGGAAAACCCCAGCAGTTTGGGACAGAGCTTTCCCTTCTGGAAGCAGAACCCCACAGAGATTTTAAAAAAAATCATGTTGTGAACAACAATGAGTAAGAATAAGCATAAGAAACAAAGTAAGAACAGCTCCCAAACCCTAGATTCTTTCTTTGGGGAAAAGAAAGATCATGGGAGAGAGAGGGAGGAGGAGAGCACAGCCAGAGCACCCCCACCAGGGGCCTC